>JBBPRF010000473.1:0-22938 GCA_038092875.1 Lanmaoa pseudosensibilis | reverse complement strand
GTCCTGTTGTTCAATCTCCGTATTCACGGCCAGCTACGAAGCCGAACAGGATCGTTGCAGTACAAACATGGACACTCTCGGCTACTTTTCAAGTAGTCGATACCGTTCTGGCTCTAACTTGTCGTGTGCATTTCATTCACCCTTTATTTATATAACTCCCGGCTTAAATAAATAAATAAATAAATATTTGGAATGAGACTGCAGTATTGTCCATTGATGCTCCAGGAAGAGGTGGTAGTATGTGGTTTAATGGCTAATGTACTGAAAGACAAAGGAAACCTCGGGAAAATCGACCTCCGCTCGAAGAAGGTCATCGTGGTTGCCCTTCAACTCCTCGTTCGTAAAGTGATTCCAGCTAGGATTGATGTCAATCGACTTCCTTGGCTACTGTTGGCTCGAAAAACACCTACGTGCTCGCGTCTCCATACAGTAAGGCGCTACTCTTGATGACCTGCTTCCCGTTCTTGCATCGCTTACATTTGAACTTGTCATGCGTATCACATATCGTGTCCTCATTGAACGTGAAGAGTTGTCGGAGGGACTCGAGCGAGAAATGTCTTTCTGCATCCTCTTTCTCGTCCACCACCGCGGAGGACAGTGCCTGCTTAGAAGCTTGTCGTTGGAAGATCTTCTCCTCGATGGTTCCAGTAGAAATAAATCGGTAAACGAAGCCTGCGTAGGGGTCAATCATCAGGCCTTATCATCATATCAACGCTTGACATACATTCTTTCTTCTGCCCATCACGCCATACACGGGCGAGAGCCTGTTGGTCAGCGGCTGGATTCCAATCTCAAAGGCAGCATCGTTCGTTACTTGCATGTATACAACGAGGAGGCACACGTACCGGGATCAAACAGAATTAATCGGTTCGCCCCAATAAGATTGATACCGCATCCACCAGCCTTTGAGCTGAGCAAGAAGATGAACTCCTTCCCGTTGGGGTCATTAAATTGATCGACGAGTTTTTGACGCTTCGTGATTGTCATGGTCCCATCCAAGCGGAAAAACCCATACCTTGCGCACGATATGAAGAAGCTCGATGGGAAGAGAACTTGACGCGACGCACTTTTTACTTCGACACAGCTTCTCAAATAGGTCGAGAGTCTGAGTATAATTACTAATGAGCACGATCTTGTCATTGGTAGTCGTTTTTATTTGATGAAGGAACCTATGGAACGGTGAACGCAATCAGCGGCACCTCAGTGAGAATCAAACAGAGAAGGGTCAATCACCTCTCCAAGACGACAAACTTCCCTCCCCATTCACACCTCACGCCTCTGTCCTGGTTCCTCCCTCCATGCCTACCACTACTGCCGCTTCCACCCCCTGAAGCTCCCACGAATCCCTCGGGAATGAGTGCTTCCGAGCCCCTGAGATCGTCGGGCAGGTTGAGTAATTCAGGGTGATTGCATAGTTTCTTCAAGATATTGATGGCTTTCAGAGGTTGTGATTCAGCACCACGTAGCAGGGCTTTGATTTCTGGGGATGAAATGAAGAGGCGGTATAGGGACAATTGAAAGGGGGATAGTTTGCAAAACACGACGTGTTCGTACTTGACAGGTACTACAAACGAGTTGGCACGTCAGTATTGGATTGTTTGGATCCCAATAGCAAGGAAGGGTACACACGATACTTTGACAATAAATCATTGGTACGCCGGATGATGAATTTCGTCACAAGTCCACCGAGCTCCTTGAGCTTCCTCTCAGATTCGGCTTGCACCTCGGCCGATGAACTGGCATCGCGGCCTCGGATAATAGCGTTCTCGAACTTTTTCCTAAAGTCTTCCCGCGTACCGAGGAAATTGGGGTTAGCGAAATTAAGAAGCGAGAAGTATTCTGAGAGATCATTCTAAAATCAAGACGTAGGCATTGAGGCATCAGCAATGGACAGCGAGACGCATATATGCGCCAGGAACAAGGATAAACTGGATACCTGGATCGGCGTACCCGTCAATATAACGCGCCGCTTGACATCGAGTGCATTGAGGGACTGGAACGTAAGGGAGTCTGAATCAAGGAAAGATGAATGTGCATGGTGAGCAGCTGCTCTCTCTTGACAAGCATCCCAGGCAAATTAAGGAGCACAGACCAGAATTCTTGAGTCTGTGTCCCTCGTCGCAGAGCAGTAGACCAATACTACAACTGGCGAGATGAGCCGATAACGTCCGAAGGGTTTCGTATGACACAATCATCACTTTATTGTGGTCAAGTAGTGTGTTCATAAGTAGTGAATGAATCAGGGGCCAAGAACAAACCTGGCTGTGTAACATTGCGACCTCTAGCCTCTATCCATCTCCCGACTTTCGCCAGTAACTCGGCTTTTCCGCCCTTGCCATCAACTGCCAGTGCAGAAATTGCGTCCTTTCCCAGCCATTTCACTAGGACGTCATTGGTAATGCTGCCGGTTCAACACAAGAGAGACGACCTGCCTAGTTCATTGGCCCAGTTCTTGACTAAACTGGACGGACATGCTATAATGCACTTCTCGATGGACGGCTTTCCAGCATGCGGAGACTGTTTAATTAAAGTCCAAAGAAGAGCGATGCATTGAAGGGTTTTTCCGAGCCCCATCTCATCGGCCATGATGCAACCATATTGATTGTCGACCATCATTCCTGTCGTGCATTTATACAAAAACTACGAACCCACACATGAGCGTCAATGAGGGATAATATACCTATAATTACCTTCACACCCTCGATTTGATGTGGACGAAGGACTTTGGAAAGACGAGGATCGATGACGACTGGTACTTTGGGGATAGACTCTTTCTTGTCTTTGCCTTCACCCAAGAGAGCGCGTAGACTCTTGTGGGGATTGTACATCCCGGCCGTCTTTTCTTGCGCCTCCTTGATCGCACGTTCCTTGGCCTCCTCCTTTTCCCTCGCCTTCTTTTCCTCGTCAGTCTCTCGGTCATCTATGGTCGGATCATATAATACAATGGCGTGATCCTCCATCGGGTCGTGTAATGGCCGGGGAATAATTTTCGCTTGGGGTCGTATACCAAGGGACGCGCCGGTTGGGATAAGGGGTACAACCTCCCCGCTCTTGTTTGTCATGGTTGGCATCGAGAACCTGCGTACTGTCATCTCGAACGGCTTTGGTTTGTACACTGGGAATGTCTTGATGGCAGCCTTGAGTTCTTCCTCGTTGAATGTGGCATCCCTGTCCTTTTCCTTCTTCTTTTTCTTCTTCCGCGTATCGTCAGAGTCAGAGTCGTTCTCGTCCACCCGAGATTCTTTGTACGAGACGCGCTTGCGTTTCCGGGCCGGCTGCACGCGTTCCGTGGAGACCAAGACTGTGGGTGGTTTGAATTGCTTGTAGACGCGAGTACTTTCCTGAAGACGATCTACGACGCGTCCATCCGTCGTCGTTGGCGTCCGCCTGAGCATGATGGGCGGGGAGGTGAGAGGATGTGGCTCGGCCACGACACGCTTGACTCATGGACGCGTAAAATCAACACGTGACCCTCTTATTCGAAGTTTATTAGGTCTAGCTTAGGGAGACTAACCATCTATGCAGATGTTCCATATAGCAGGGAGCAGTTCCGTCTCAGTTAGTGTGTAGTTACTTGCTGAAGAATGGATATTTATTCCTCAGCAAGTACTTTCTTTACCCCTGTGTAAGATGGAAATCTCCGTTGGACTTCAATCGATGAGTTCCACTTATGGCAAATGATGAGCGCCCGTGCAAACAACAATCGAACCTTCGTACTACTCCCATGAGTGATGCACTGATGGAGGAGCGCATGTGGCAGCCATCTCCTTCACCGGAGGAATCGTGGAGCGATGCTTCAGGCGGGAATGAGGACGGTGAATGGCCGGTCAAGGCTGTTGTCGGTGAAGAGATACGTCTCGATGGCACCTCAAGGTATAGTACGCTACACCATGATCCATAATGACGATCTCAGCGCTCGTCCATAGATACGAAGTACGTCCTCATACTACCTCGAGCCCATCCCGCTTATTTTTGCGCTTCACGATATGTAGGTGAGGTGGGACAACTGGCACCGTCGCGATGGTTCAAATACTACTTGGCAAACGGAGCACAATTTTGAGAGGGTCGAGCTCATCAAACGATGGCAACGAACACAGAAACGCATACGCACCACCCTTGCAGATGTTTCCCTCGACATGAAAGTCCCGTGGCCGGACGATGCCGTTCACAAGCGTCTCACTGATCAACGCAAGCAGGCGTACGACGAGAAGCTAAAGAGGCGGCGCGCGGATTCGCTGTCGACTGCTGATTGGGACGCAGAGATAGAAAAGGCATATGGTAGGCTGCAAGAACCGGAGACGGGGGAAACAAACTCAAGACTTCGACTGAGGCGAACTAACCCGGCATCCGCCTCAGGGTCCTCAGCGGGTGGACCCGCTCATACGACGCCCTCGCGCCTGAGCAAGGGATCGTCTCCGGCATTGACTGTCTCCTCGCGTGATCAGTCCTTCTCTTTTGGACTCCCTCCTTCTAAACGGGGCCTCGGTCGACCACGGATTAATAGCACCCCAACCTCCCCCCCGAGATCAGCTACGGCAACTCCTTCAACATTTCTGCGCAAAGGAAGGAAGGAGTTGACCCCTAGTTCGGCTGGGTCCTCCAAGGAGCCCGAAACTACACAGAGCACACTTCCATCTGTCATCATCTCTCAGCCAACATTGTCAGTATATCCCTCGCACATGTGGCGTTTGACCTGAATATATATGCTAGACGAGGGCGTATCTCATCAACATGGAATAAAGCCGCAAAGGATGCGATGGCTGCGACGGTCCGCATATCTCCCAATATCTCTGACGAGAACGTCCCGCGTAACCTCCGGAAATTTAAATACATGGAGAAAGGCTACGTTTTTTGGTATGTTTACCCCTTACAAGAGTGGCGCGTTCACCTCTATTATGCAGCGACGATGGACTGCGGGAGACTTTTAATGTATCCCGCGGCGTCTTCACGATGTGTGATTGTATGACCTGTTCGGACGCTTCAGATTGCCCTTGCCGGGACTTGTCCAAAGTTTATGACGTAAGAGGCAAAACGAACTTTACCACCTACTCTGAGGTAATTCCGTCGTGGGTTCCCTTCGGATTACTGTTGAATGAAAGGTGCAGGGTTTATTCACCTTTGAAATACCACGAGGTGTAGAGGTCATCGAATGTAACAAGGTTTGGCCTAACGACTCTGTGCTTCTTTTTACTCAATATTCAATGACTGCTAGTACTGCGGGTGCGATAACGATTGCGGAAATCGCGTCGCACAACGTCCCCGCAACTTCGGCATTGAAATTTATGACACGAAACGATGTGGGTGGGGCGTGCGTGCTCTGAACGACATTCCCCAGGGAAAGGTTCTTGGCACATACACGGGGTAACATTGCATTTGGGCGCGCTGAACCGTAACTAACATGGCTCTTCGTCACCACAGAATGTTGGTGTAAGTATATCATGTAACCACATAAACTTGGGCTCGATCTGAACGATACCAGGCGGAGGGATGAAGTAGCAATGTTACCTGAGGAGCATCAGGGATACTTATTCGACCTCGATAGTACCGAGATCAGGGACTCGGAGAATCTGGGGGGAAGATACACGGTGGACTGTTACGAGTATGGTAAGTATTTCAATGATGATTGTGATTTCCGGCATGAATTGACAGTTGTTGGAGGTAACTGGACACGGTTCGTAAAGTAGGTAAATGACTTGCGCACCACTGTGTCCTGCTGAATTGTCCCCGATAGCCACTCGTGCAGTCCGAACATGGAGGTTTACTGTGTAGTGTACGATACAATCCCATACGTAAGCCAGTCCTTTACGACAAGTTGTCCTTCACTGACCTTTTGGTCGCAGGTGAATATGCCATACGTAGCATTTGTAGCATCCACCGATATCCCGGCAGGTACGGAACTGGCGATTGACTATCATCCTTACGCGGAGGAAGACAGGAAGGGGAAGCGACCGGCGAATGGAGGAGATTGTAGATGTGGTTCGGAAGTGTGTCGAGGGTGGTTTAAAATGTGAGGAGCGCCAATGCGAGATGTAAAAGTACAATCAGTTGATCATACGCGACGGGTCTTGCGACATGCATCAGCTTGTACGTGTGAGTATACCGGTTTGGTCGCACGACCGGTGTTTCCACTCGTTTCCACATGGTTTTTGGTGGAAGTTGACATGCAGGCACATGTGTACTATCTTCGAAAGCTGTATGAGAATATCCAAGTTGGTGGTTAGATACGAGGTCCTTATCAACAAGCGCCGGTGGCAGGACTCGGATATGAGCCGAAAATGGTGGACTGGGATACGCAGCTGCTCAACACTAACCCGGACAAGTAAACACAGTTGGGCTAGAATGCCCCCCACTTGGACAGCTCTGTGAACATACCCACACCGATATCCTCCCGTACTGTCCAGCTTGGTTCACTCTCAAACACACCCCACACACCCTGACAATGTTTATCGTCGAGTCGTTCAGCGAGGTCCTCGGTTATGTTTCGATATGCTGTTGGCTGGGCGCACAGTTCCCGTGAGTCTACGATTGCGCCATAAAAAAAAGGCCGAAAGCGTTACCTGACCTCCTCGCTCGTTCCGCAAGACAAATTATGGAGAACATGAAGCGGCAATCTTGCGAAAGTCTTGCGCTTCCATTCTTGTTCAACTGGATGCTCGGTACGCGCCACGCTTGCCGCTGACAGTTCCATCCCGAGGATTGACTTATCCTCACAGGCGACGCTTCCAATTTGATTGGATGCCTTCTCACACACCAGTTGCCCTTCCAGGTCAGTCTGGTCCTCTCCGAATCTCCTCATTGATGGTGATCACCCGAATAGACATATCTCGCGACGTATTTCTGCACCGTAGACTGTTGTCTGCTTTACCAGTACTTTTACTACGGTGGTGGCCCTAGAACATCCCCCATCACCTACCCGCACACGCGTTCCCGCACTACATCCTCTGCTCGGCGACTATCCGTTGATGCATCACATTACCGCACCTTGTCCGCCACAGCGGGCAATATCGCCGTAGCAGCCGCGCTCGCCGCCCATCCAGACACCCATCCAGAACATCGTCGTCCGAAGAAACTTGGTGGAGACCTTTTGATCAATACCCAACACCCGCCCGAAGACCCTCAGGGTGAGGTAAGCGAGGCTGTACTCTCCGCGCTTTCGGAGAGTTTTCATTCCGAGACTGGACGGAGGAAGAGAGTGTCTTGGAGCCAGGAGAGGCACGAGCATCTGGCTGGCGGCTCTTCGAGACGTCATATATCGCCTGTAGTGCCGGTGACGCTTCGTCAAACTTCTGCGTCTGCAGCTGCGTTACTTGCGAGAGGGAGGCCGACGCGACGCGAAGAGGAAACAGAAGATCTGTTCGAGGAGCAGGTGGTCGAAACAGAGAGGAGGAACGCTTCAAGAGCTAGCCGGAGGAGTGCCGGGATGGTTCTGCTGGGTATGGGTATGCTCTTTGGCATTGGGAGATATATGGGCGGCACACAACCAGTGGTTGGAAGAGGGGTAAAGACTGGGGCGGTACTTGTACCGACCTCTAATCTGGATCTCTCACTGAAAACTGGGTTGCCTGTCGTAGAAAATCCGTCTAACCACCTTCCGGCCTCGCCTCCTTTTGTCGACGTGGAGCTACCCTCGCTTCCGAACGGCGCTGTGTTTAGCCAGCAACGACAGCCCAACGAAGACACGTCTTACGAGCACATCGCAGGACGTATATCTGCTTGGCTATGTACCACTCTCTATCTGACATCACGACTACCGCAAATATGGAAAAATGTGAGTCATACATGTGCTGCAAAGTCATCCACCATAACATTGACGATGTCCCTAGTACGTCAGGAAGTCAGTTGAGGTACAGCGAAACATTTATCGACCCAAGATGACTGATTCTGATAGATGTCATGACAGGGCCTCTCGATGTATCTTTTCGTCTTTGCTTTCCTCGGCAACCTCTTCTATGTGCTGTCAATTGTCACGTCTCCTGAAGCCCATCTCCCACCACCAGCATCAACTGCATTTTTCCGCGAGAGCCTCCCGTGCGTTCTCACCATTCGAGCTTATTGCTTCCCTTGGTCACACCTTTTTCCCTTTGGGTAGATATATCCTTGGTAGCGGTGGGACCTTCGTTTTCGATATCACCATCGTATCCCAGTCTTTAATCTACAAAGGAAGGCATCCCCGAAGGGGCTATATTCGGAGTCGAGGAAGCTCGCTTGTACGGAGTGCAGCATTTGCGGAGGAGACCGCCGGGTTGCTACGGGGAGATACGCTTGCGGCGACACGTGCTCATTCGGAGTGGGCACACACGGACAATATTGTCGTCCCACGCTCACGAAGCCGGGGTTGAAGTACGCGTTCGAGCGGCTATACGTAG
This sequence comes from Lanmaoa pseudosensibilis, assembly GCA_038092875.1. Lineage (NCBI taxonomy): Eukaryota > Fungi > Basidiomycota > Agaricomycetes > Boletales > Boletaceae > Lanmaoa > Lanmaoa pseudosensibilis. Next base: position 14,572 of record JBBPRF010000473.1, on the reverse strand, counting down.
TTCTCAGCGCTACTATGTATATCGTGAACTCGATAGGTTCACTAGTACTTGTGTTCACTGTCATACAGGAGACGGCTAAATGTTTCAGTGAGCACGTGCCGCCGGCCCACCCGTGTACAGTTGAGCCCCTGCTGGGCCTCCACGACTTGTTTTATCCCATCCTCGTTCAAGGCTACCGACTAGACGATGCCCACCGTGACCAGCAAAGGGAGACAACCTGGCGATGGAAGCTCCGACCCCGTGAGCAACCAAAGTCTCGCTGAACTGCACCCAGACCATCTAGTATGGACCTTCTGTTGTCTCCTCTCAGGCTTCGGTTGATCACCCGACACGTAGCGTAACCTCGTCCTCAACTACTTATGTCACAACTGTTACCTCAAGACCGCAGAGGCGTTTGCAAAGGACAGTGCAGTTCGACACCTCGACAAGGACGGCGACGTGATCCGTGACGAAGCAACTACGCGGGTGGGAGATGGGCTAGGCACCATTGGTTCCCAGGGATTGGCGATAGACCTGAGCGACGAGACGGTCAGGAATATTCTCATACGCCAACGTACGTCCGTCCGACTCGAAAGCAAATGACCATTCTCGGGATTAACATCGCGCCATTCTTTAACAAGGCATCCAATTCAAGATCCTCTCGGGAAACGTCGGGGAGGCCACCGTCCTCCTGAACCGATATTTTCCCAAAGTCCTCGCAGAGGACAATAGCGGTGACGAAATGGAGACAACGGACGAGAACGTGAACCCGTCGCGGCTCGAGTACATTGGGGAAACTGTGAACCCGATTCATCTCTCACTCAACCTCCGCATCCTGGCGTTCATCGAGGCGTGTCGTACGATCCCCCTTGTGTACGCCTCGCCGAGTCGAGGATACGGGAGTCCTATCTCCCCGGACTCGGACGTCGCGATGGTCGCGGCCTCTCCCATAAAGCGCGACCCAAAGGACGAAGAAAACCATCAAGCAGAACTATTGATTTGTGTACAGAAGCTATATGCGACTGTCAACGCCCTTCGAAAGCCGGACGATCGTGCTATTTACCTCAAGGAACTCTCGAACGTCGGAGGACTCCTTGCATACACTGTTCCAGAGAACAGTCCGATGGCGAAATATCTACACCAAGAAAGACGCGATAGAGTCGCAGAGCAGATAAATAGTGCAATCCTACGTTCGTTGTTTTCCTTGTTGTGCATGTTGACGCCTTTTTGAATGACTGACGTTGGCAGATCACACCAATATGCCCTCGGTCTCGTATCTGGAACTCGCAGTCCGATATACGCATTGTTTATGGGCTACATTACACGAGTTACGGGTCAAAGTCCCTGCCGCTAACCGACCGAGTGGGGTTTTTCTTCCCCTCAGCACGGGCTCGCGGGGTGCCGGCGAATCCGAGAAAGAGTCTTTTCATGAGGCGAGTTTCGCCTGTGTCCTTTGGTCCAAGTTGTATTCTAACGTGGGCCAATGATAGGCTCGACCTTTCGACTTGGAACTCTTCCTGAACACAAGGACATGATTTCGTCTCACCGTCTTTACTTTCCTGGGTTCTTTTCACTCTATCTACAATTGATCGTTGTCCTATCACATAGCCATTACACATTAGCATCTTCCAAGTCGTACATTTTTGTATCTAGATAGTGTTACATTACGCATGTTTTAAAAGTAGATAATTCGACATCACGCCTTCCAGGTTCTGTCCGAGTGGATGACGTTGTGAATCGCAAACGTAACAGAAAGCTGCACGAATACAGAGCCTCGAAGCGTCCTATCTACACCAACCTATTGAATGATCCTGACGTCCTCCCATCGCCCTCTATTCAGCTCCAGCAATAGCATCGGAGTTACCGGACACGCTCTTAGTCCAAGCACCTCCAATCTTCGCAACTTTCCCCATCCTACCTCCTCCAGCATTGGTCTTCCTCCATCGACAGCTTCGGAGGAATACAACCACGCATTGTAGGACAAGTCCAGGAGGACGAGAAGCGGACAGATCGTCGGCAATCGTTGTAGCGGTATTCGATGGGGTATATTGATGAGCGCGAGATGCGTGATCGTCGGCGGGAACGCTAGCATAGTGGGAGCGCTCAGGGGACTCGAAAGGATAGCAAGAGAACGCAGCGCAAGGGGCTCGTTGTCCTGGGTCTGCACGGCGTCCCACGATTCATTGGGCTCGCTGTCTCCGCGCTCCGACTCATTGGCGTCGGTGGTATGGTCGTTCTTCCGGAAGGAGCTTCCACGTAGGGTATTGCGCGGTCCGACGACGATCAGCTCAGTGTCGATGTGGGTGGTGCCTTCACATAGCGCGTCGAGCTCGATCTGGGATAGTGGTGCGTGGATCGCCGTGTAGCGAAGAAGGGCACGGCGGAGGTGAAGTGGGATGTATGGCACGACTTGGGCGAGGTCTGCACCTGGGCAGGTAGCTCGGACGAGCTGGAGACAGAGAAGAGTCAATTGTGGGATTGGGCTACTCGGATCGGGGTAGATCAAGCGGGAGCGAACACCTTCTGATGGAAGTGGAGTCTGAGAGGGTGTGACGTCAGCAGAGAACAAAAGCGAGAGTGCACGTTCCCGCCATCCGGGGGTGTTGGTAACGACACCAACGTCACCCTTGACTTCGGTGGGTAAGGGGGTCGATGTCGCAGGTGATCGCCAACTCCTGGGAGGGCTGGGTCCAGGGACCCAGGAAGGACTAGTCGGTGGGGCTGGTGAGGGATAGATGAGGTTGGTAGGTAGCGTCGGTTGGTTATGGGAATGAGACGAAAGTGAGCTGCTAGACACGGGCTTGCCCTGCACGTTCCGTGCGTGTCTGAAATGCTCGCCTCTGCGGACGATGGGTTCTGTGAGATATATCCAAAGCGTGAAGAACAACCAACCTAAGGTTATGCAAGATGCTATTGACCTGTCGTACTGGAACATCGCCCTCAGCTGGGGCTGTCTTCTGTGGGGTCATGAGAAGGTCGCGCGATAACTCGGCGGCCAGGAGCTTCGCAGCTCGGTGGTGTCAGTCGTTACATTTGATTGTCAACAAGTCGGTTCGTACAAGAGTTAGCGGCCAATGTTAGCTGAAGCCGACGCTCATGTCGTGGTCGATAGCGTGGGTTGTTCCGATTGCACCATGGTTCACGCGTTGCGTCGGAAATGAAAAATTCATACTCGTTTTTGACATAAGGTGTATACATGGCGAAACAGATGCAGGTTGATGTGAATTCATGCCAGGCATACCCTCATACAGAGCAACATCCTCCAGCTACACGGCACGGCTCCCCAGTACCCACTCCCCAACAGTGCAAATCGTCAGTGTACAGCAGGGTAGCAGTGCTGCTTAGTTCATTTGCCGGATGAGCTTGTTGATGTTGGACTCCCGGTCACCAAAGTCACCACCCTGGACGAAATGCTTGAATTTCCGTGTCCTCCAGCCACCAGTAGGGTTCGAGAGCTTGAAAGGCCAAAGGAAGTTGGATGCCTACCGTAGAGCGAAATGAGAAAAAAAAGTCAATTCCAGCAGTCGATGTACTGACCTGCTTGAAGTTTGGTCCGGCAGTAGCGATTTCGTGGACAAGGTCCTCAATACAGAGGATGTCGTACTTGCCAAGCTTGCCCTCGATGATAGCGTTGTTGGCAAGGGGAATGCGTTGCTTGTCGATCTTGCCGTATCCACGCTTGTAGATCAATTCTCGGATTGATTTGAGGTTGGGCTCGCTTAAGTCTCCATCAACAAAAGTAACACGATAGCATTGAAATAAAACCAACCCGTAGGCGACGTAAGGCTCGACCAACCGCAGCATCTGTTGTGTTGCCTTGGTTACCTTGACAAATACACCATTGTTGATTTGGAGGAGACGAAGTAGTTGAAGGATCTTGCGGGGTTTGGGCGCGATTTCGTTGATACCACGGATACGGATGACAAAGTAAACTTTGGGTTCGGCTGGAACGTAAAAGTCGCCAGATGCGCGTGCTGCCCTCTTTAGTCGGATCTCCTCCTGCTCCTTTGTGAGGTACTCCTTCACGTAAGACTCAGCTCGCTTGAAGATGACCTTGCGTTTTGCGTGTGCCGCCTGTGTGAAGTGTTAGGTCGACAGCATACAGAAACAGTTGGGAAGTCAATATGAAAAGTCAGTCCCGAAAGATGGTTAATTTAAGGCAGCACCGTAGAATAAACCACTAGCCACGATTGTTGAATCATATGCATCATGAAAAGAAGGTAAAAGTGATTATTTCAAGGAACCTTGGACGCACCTTCCGTGCGGCGGCAGCAGCAGCAAGGCGCTCTTCTCGAGCCTTTTCATTTTGCTTGCGCTTTTTGAGAAGGGTCTCCGGAACTTGGATGTCCTGCGGTGGATATGGAGGGTGAGATCACGTCGGTTGAAAATCGGGTTTTCACTGACCGTGACCGAGGGGACGCTTGAGTCGAATAGTCAATCTAACGTGGTGGTTACAGAAATTGAGTACTCACGTTGTTGAGGGGGCCATGGGGAGTCTTGAAGTTGGTCGGTGTAGTATTGGAACACTCACAGAGATGCGGTGGCTGAGAACTATACAGTCATTAGTTCATATTTTCCCACAGTCAGTGAGCCGTCACCTGTTTGATACATGAGCTTCTTTTCCCCATTTGGATATGGTGAGCGGCGCCGCCACCGACTTCTTGGAGTGTGCATTCACGACATCGTTTGAATGATCCGAGCACGATACAAAGTACCCATGGTTCAAATGTGTACTTGTTTGTGCGTTCTGCTGTGTACACATTCTCAGGCCGACGCTTCTGGCTCCACATGACGTCCAGCGCTCGTTGCACACAGCATTCGGCAAGGCACGCGTTGATGGTGCTGTAAATTTGCCACCAGGAACGGGACTCCTTGACCCTGGTGGGCGGTCCCACTTAAGCTTCGCTCAGGGTCTCGAAAATCGGTTCGTTTCTCTTTTTCACCTTGACCATGGCGTCACGTTGGGACCTGCGCTGGTCGTCACTCGCAATCCTCACCACTGGATTGCTTTCTGTAGGTCCCGTAGGGATCCTCGCTCAAACGTCGACGGCTGTTTGTCTGTCCACGTTCAATTGGGTATGTCGTTCCATCCTGACTGGGGTGTTTCGCTCTCATCGAGACTGTCTTCGATGACTAGATGGACAACGGCAAGAACCAGAACCCTTGTGTTATTGCAGCGTATCTGCAAGGCGCGTGCAATGGGGGCCGTGCGTTCTCTTTCCTATTATGTCATACTCTCCTTCAGAGCTCTGATGTTCAATAAGAATTCACTGTCGATCCTCTCCCACCCAACACTCACTATACTGGTCCCTATGCGGACGAACAAGATCCATGTCAATGTAGCTCTGTCACATACAACACCATAAGTGCTTGTGGTCTCTGCCAGAACCGTACAATTATCAGGTAATGTAATCTCCCGCTAAACGCCGTTCGCACGCTCTTATCTTTCACCATCAGTTGGAGCGCATGGGACACTAATTGCACGACTATCTATCCGGGAGTGTATGTTCTCACGTACTGTACAGTCTCCATGATGTTTACGATTCCAACAGCTTCCCCCCGGGTATCCCGGATGGTACAGCGGTGCCAGCATGGGCGTTCCAAGATGTGACGGTATGGGTCACTTGCATCGGGCATCTGTTGTCATTGTGCTGAAGGTTCGTTTCCAGACAAGCGATCTGTTCAACGTAACGCTTGCTCAGTCTGTTGGCGGTAAGTTACCATTTATTTTCCCGCTGCATGTGGCACTCATTAGACCATTCAGATAATCCCGAGTCGACTGCAACTAATGCCCAATCCACTGGTTCTGTTGTCGCAACGTCAGCGGCTGCAGCATCTCTTACTGGCTTGCCATCAAGCACCTCAGGTTCAACGTCCTCGGGTAGCAGTTCAAACACTGGGGCAATCGCCGGAGGTGTCGTTGGTGGTGTCGTCGGGGTTGCACTGATCGTTGGAGCTGTCGTCTTTTTCATCATGAAGAAGAAGCGTTCTCAAATTCCGCCACCGGCACAGCTTGCCAGTCCCCCGATGTCGGCCGCCTATCCTTCCCCTGGTTATACAGATACCACTCCTTTCGTTCCCCAAATGGGGCAACCCAGACTCTATGTAGGTGGAGAGAATTCTCCAAAGACTTTGGTATCTGACAATATTCCAGGATCCGTCTGATCCCAGTACATTCCCTGCTTCTCCGCCACCAACCACTATTACGAGCGGATCATCGAACAACATCCAGAATCCCTCTATCGGCTATTCTTCCCCTCAAGTGCATACCGGTGGGTACTATAGCGGCGTGCCGGAAATATAAGGACAGAGGGATCCTCGTTTCGGATTCATTCACGCCATGCCGTTTGACCTCTTCCAAATTCTAGCCTCACGATCTCATCTCGACTACACTTATCTAGTACCAGTTGGCTTGCATCGCGGTGTGTGATTACTCTTCGACACATACCAACATGCTTTGTGTAGCATCTCATCGGAACCTGGTCTTTGTGGCCAATTAAGACTTCGGTTAAACTTGAGTGCTCATGGCTATATTGGGTTCTGTAATCTACGCAAAAAAACAGTCCACGTTGTCTAATAGTTATTTGCTTTTTCCATCGGTTTCCCTCTGGTTGTGATTCGTACTACACGCTTCCACTTTGCTCATTCTGGCTCGTTGAGTTATTGTTCGGGTAACTACTAACCAGTGATTTTATACTCTGTGGAATCAGCGGGCTGCGAGCATTCTTCATCTCTAACACCGTACTTAATCGATAATCTTCGACCTTGGCTCGTTGCTGCTAGTTAAAATGTTAATACTCGGGACCAATATTTATGCCATGCATAGGACTCATCCCGCACCCGACAGAACCTCTTGACACTCTAACCCAAACACCAATAAGTACCATCCCTGCAATCTTGGCCAGCCTTCACCTGGACCACCAAATAGGATATGCTGGCACACCCGGAGCCAGGGTGCAAAGTATCGCAGTGTCAATGCAAGGCCCGTCGCCTGGAATGCAATTGATGTATAGGCAGAGTACATTGTTAAGATTTTTTTTTTTCGGGAATGATAGACATCAGGTATATCGGGTTACTAAGTCTTGTCGGTACACCAGGTGACCGACGGCACCCACGGAAGAGCTAGGATGATCGGCCAAAGGGTGTACCGTGCAGTCTTTTATGAGGCACTGAGAGATGACGGATTGTCAGAGACACCATTGGGACAATCGAGCATGTGGTAGCCCAGCGCCTGGAAGTTGTTAAAAGATGAAGAAATAGTCACATGGGAAGGGTCCGGTTTTAAAAACTGACTTTAGGGCGGGCCGCAGTTGACCCGATCCCAACTACAGATACTAACAGCCTCGGTATCGCGAATGCGATCATTAGCCACAGCGCAGTTCTAAAAACTGCATTGTATTTTTACATGGTGGGTGGACATGCGATCATTGCACGATAAGAACGTCATCATGATCATTATTTTCGCAGGGCCCCACACTCCAATGGAAGGACGGAACGCCATCATACGCACTCGGATTGATAAACTGCATTGCGCAAGGGTCACGAGCGATGGCTTCACACCTGTGACCTTTCTCCCTTGGTCAACTGCGTCGAGAGCCCATATTTAAACCGGCGTGGGCATGCAGGACTGTATCTGCTAACATCCCCGAGTCCGTCATCTCAACCTTCACCCAACCCGCAGAATGCCCGTCTCTACATTGGTGCTGAACGATGGAACCCAGACCCCTTGGATAGCCTTCGGAACGGGAACCGCGTTATATAACAAGGATGCTGCCAACGCTACCACCGTCGCCATTCAAAATGGGTTCACACATCTCGATGGAGCACAGGTTTACAGGAACGAGAACACACTTGGCGATGGAATCGTTGCGTCAGGAAAACCACGATCAGAGTTGTACATCACAACGAAGCTGGCAGCCTTGGCACCGGGAGAGACCCCCAAAAGTGCACTGGAGGAATCCCTAAAGAAACTCAGAGTGGCATACGTAGATCTGTACTTGATTCACTCACCAAGCCAGCATGCGGGCAAGCTCAAGGAGGTCTGGAAAGGCATGGAGGAAGCCAAGAAGGCAGGCTTGACCAAGTCTATTGGTGTTTCGAACTTCACGGCAGATCACCTCAAGGACATCCTTGAAGTGGCCACGATTCGCCCAGCCGTAAACCAGGTAGGGATATACCATTCCACTCGAAGTCGCGGTTCAGTTCTTCACTGGTCTCGGAATAGGTTGAAGCTCACCCATATGTATGGAAAGCTCTTGGACCCACCCTCGCAATTCACGAACAACATGGCATCGTAACTTCCTCTTATGGAGGTCTATCACCCCTTTTCCGTGGCAAAGGTGGTCCTCTTGACCCGGTTGTCGAACAAATCCGCGTACGCTTGGAGGTCACTCGGGGATCCCCTGTGTCCGATGGCCAGGTCCTCAACAAGTGGCTGCAGCAGAAAAGTGTGCTTGTGGTGACGTGAGTTGATTCAGTTTCAGCTTTCACCTGCTGTACGTGCTGAATGATCTCTGGCAGCACATCATCCAAAGCCGAACGTGTCAGAGAGTACATCGACACTGAGAACGTACCCGAGCTCACGTCAGGGGAGATTGAAATTATCGAGACTACAGGAGGGAAATTGCATAAGAGATTCTTCGTACGTCCTCCCGCGTTAACTTGGGATTTTTCGTCATTGATACCCTATAAAGCTTGGCAACTGGCCATCAGAGTGAGTCGAAGAACGAGGAATGAGAAACAAACTGTGAGGACGATTAGTTGATGTGTCATTACGCCTACAATTACTTCTGGTTGACGGGACATGGAAAGATATTATACATACATGCATGATGTAGAAGGAACGTCTGTACTGTGGCGATGACTCGGAAGGACTCCCGGTGACGGCCCGGCCGGGCCATCAGGGGAAGGAACACCGCCTCTCCCTTTTCTGGCATTCGTCGCCGGCCATCGTTGGTCTGATCCACGACCCAAGCAGGAGACGAAGAAACAAGGTCCGACATGCCAATGGACGGGGATTCTGCTCCAGTTTCCGGCAGACTCGCCCGAGACTTGAAACGCTCGAGAGTCATGATCCAGAAATCCCCAGAACGGAATATCCCTCGACGTGCTCCACTAATCTCCTCGTTCAAGTTCAAGTTCTAACTGTCCCTGAGCCCCTGCAGCGTCGTCGAGTTCAGTAACCACGACTGCATGGAGACAGTGGCTGCCAGGCAGCCGAGAAAGGGGCGGCGAACCACAGTACCATTCTCCCGTGTAATAAGCGCCATACATAGACGTATCTGGTACAGTTTGCATGTTCATAAGCTTTCTGCCAGACGAGGACGGATATTGGTAGGGTCTTGATCTCACTGCGTGAGAGATTTCCGATTCAGATGTAAATCATAATCGTGTCCGAATCATGAATGGCACAACGAGAATTGAGTCTCCAAGGAACGTCTCAAGTCCTCCAAATGATCAGGGGCAAGTGTGCGAGCCTCCAGCCACCGATCATAACACAGATCACAAAGCTCCTGAGTTCGCTGACCTTGAAACGAGGATTGTAGGCTGCAACGTGAAAGTTAGGGACCACCGGGAGAACTAACAACGTCATTAGCCGCAGCGACGGTACTGCGGTCCTCGCATGATAGGAATATTATCATAATCATTATCCACGCAGGGCCCACACTCCAAAGGACAGAACGCCATCATACGCAGTCGGATTGATAAACGGCGTTGTTCAAGGGTCAAATTTCACTGGGGTCAACTGGTCACGCGTCACGCGCGATGAAATCACACTTTTCTCTCTTACACAACGCGATTACCAGTATGTACTATCTGAGACTAGTTCAAACGTTGGACGAAACGGAATCTGGAGCACTCCAGAACGGGCTGGATTCCGTTTTGTCCAATATTTAGGCCAGTCTTCAGTCTTGCTAACCGCATTGTGTCAGTCAACCGCGTCAGAAGTTCGTATTTAAAGCGGCGTGGGTATGCAGAATTGTATCCCGGGCCGCAAACATCCCCGACTTATCATCTCGTCCTTCACCCAACCCGCAGAATGCCCGTCTCTACGTTGGCTCTGAACGATGGAACCCAGGCTCCTTGGATGGCCTTCGGAACAGGGTCCGCATTGAAACACAAGGATGTTACAATCGCTGTCACCGTCGCCATTCAGAATGGGTTCACACACCTTGATGGAGCACAGGTTTACATGAACGAGAACACACTTGGCGATGGAATCGTTGCATCAGGAAAACCACGATCAGAATTGTACATCACAACGAAACTGGGAGCCTTGGCACCAGGAGAAACCCCCATAAGTGCGCTGGAGGAATCCTTGAAGAAGCTTAAAGTGGCATACATAGATCTGTACTTGATTCACTCACCAAGCCAGCACGAGGGCAAGCTCAAGGAGGTCTGGAAGGGCATGGAGGAAGCCAAGAAGGCAGGCTTGACCAAGTCTATTGGTGTCTCGAACTTCCCGGCAGATTACCTCAAGGGCATCCTTGAAGTGGCCACGATTCCCCCGGCTGTAAACCAGGTAGGGATATGCCATTCCGCTCGAAGTCGCGGTTCAGTTCTTCACTGGTCTCGGAATAGGTTGAAGCTCACCCATATGTGTGGAAAGCTCTTGGACCCAACCTCGCACTTCACGAACAGTATGGCATCGTGACATCCTCTTATGGAGGTCTATCGCCTCTTTTGCATTGCAAAGGTGGTCCTCTTGACACAGTTGTCGAACAAATCCGCGTACGCCTAGAGACCACGCGTGGATCTCCTGTGTCCGATGGCCAGGTGCTCCACAAATGGATGCAGCAGAAAGGTGTGCTTGTTGTGACGTGAGCTGATCCAGTGTCAATTCACCTGCAGTACGCACTGAGTGACCTCTGGCAGCACATCATCCAAAGCTGAACGTATCAGAGGGTACATCGACACTGAGAACGTACCCGAGCTCACGCCAGAGGAGATTGAACTTATCGAGACCACGGGGGCGAAATTGCATAAGAGATTCTATGTACGTCCTTCTTCGTGACTTGGAGGTTTTTCGTCATCGATGCTCTGTACAGCCCGGCAAGTTCTGCTGGCCAACCGAACGCCTCGAAGAACGAGCAATGAGAAACAATCTATGAGAACGATTGGTTGAGGTATAGTTATCTCTGTAAGTTACTTCTGGTTGACAGGGGATGGAAAGATATTATACGAAATACATGACTATGAACGCATGTAGGTTGTTGAAGGAACGCCATGGGGAACTGACTTGAAAGTCTTGCCGCGAGTACTGATATCGCGATGATTCTGAGGGACTCCTGGTTTGTTTTCTGTCTCCATTCACCTATTCCTGTCGAATGGATAGAGACAGGATAGCAAGACTGCTTGTGTTCGCCAAGTCGATTTGGCGCCACGAGCCTTCGGGTTTGTAGGTCCCCTGTTCAGCAGTCCGTCTGATCACGAGCCTCTTCGGTTTGCCTCATCTGTTTACCTTCACTAACGAGTCTGCTGTATGATCTCACACCAGCCCCATCTTTTGGCACATGAGGTGCATTGTGATATCTGTTATAAGTGCCGTGGTACCATGCAAGTCCCAGGGATCAGTACTAGAGCCCTCGGAGACTGCCGGTTATGAAGCTTCTTTCTCTCCTGTTGCCCTATCCCAAAGACTTTTCCCCTCAAGCACTGGTGGGCTTGTGGAGTCTTGTGGGTACATCCTTGCATCTACCTTCTTCATTGAACGTTAAACACACATGAAGGTTGGTGCTGTCGAGAAGCCTCCATTCACGATCACTCGCGAGGCGTCTTTGCATATCCCGGTTCCATCTCCACTTCCCACACTCTATCCCACCTGCCATGCACTCGTATCCTCCTCCGTCTTTCCGAGCCTCTCCTTCCCAGATGGTTCCAAATTCGTTGTGTCCACAAGTGCCTACCCAGAGAGAAATTGCATACGAGAACAATGATTTCGTGTAATTTGATATTCGACCTCGACCAAGATCCAGGTACTTTGATGACCCCTTCCGGTGGGCTTCCTTGATGGCAAACAACGGACGACGTAGTGGCTGTTGAGCGCTATATTTCATTCAGAATCGGTCTCTGGGTGGTTCCCGGCTGCGTCAACGCGTCCATGGTGCTTGGCCCTGGATTGTCAAGGACACCCTCCCCCAGAGCCATTTCCCCCGTTTCACAGATGAAAAATGGCTGACATCAACGGGCGTGTATAACACTCGACTCGGATCCATACCCGTGCCATGCCTGATGCGCTTCCTTTGCCCAAAAGATCTGCGGACTTCTTTGCGATTGATTCATATTCCTCTCTCTCGCTGCATGCCAAACTGGCCTGTCATCCTGCATGGCCAGCATGTGACATTGCTGGGCTCTATGACTCGAACGCGGGATAGGTGGTAGGACAGAGCGGGGATCCCAGGCTACGCTCAGGTAGATGCTGACTTCAACTTGAAGCAATTGGTAGAAATATGGCCCAGTCCAGAGGTGGTATGCTGTGTTTGTCATGCGTGAGGGATTTCCGATGTAAAACATAATTGTGTCCATCACGTATCGATGGCCGCTGCAAGAACCAAGTATCCGGGGGGCGTCTCCCGACTCTCAAGTTCCCCCGCTCCTCCCAAGGATCAATCGATCACGGGCAGGTGTGCGAGCCTCCACCCACCGATCATAATACAGATCACAAAGCTCCTGAGGTCGCTCGCTAACTTTGAAACTAGATATACTGTACGGCGGACTCCGTCGGCAGGAACCCTGTTTATGGCCTCCCTTATGTGTGTAGCAAGAAACTAGCGATGCGCTTCACACCTTTCCCCCTTACACAATGCGGTTACCAGCATCTGAGACTGGTCGAAACGTTGGGTGAGACGGGATCTGAAGCACTCCAGAGCGCTCCAGGTCCGCTCTAGAGCAGTCCAGAGCGGGCCGGATTCCGTTTCGTCCAATATTTAGACCAGTCTTCAGTCTTGCTAACCGCATTGTGTCAGTCAACCGCGTCAGAAGTTTGTATTTAAAGCGGCGTGGGCATGCAGGGGCCCGGGATTGCATCCGCGAACATCCGCAACTCGACATCTCGTCCTTCACTCAACCCGCAGAATGCCCGTCTCTACGTTGGCTCTGAACGACGGAACCCAGGCTCCTTGGATGGCCTTCGGAACAGGGTCCGCATTGAAACACAAGGATGTTACAATCGCTGTCACCGTCGCCATTCAGAATGGGTTCACACACCTCGATGGAGCACAGGCTTACACGAACGAGAACACACTTGACGATGGCATCGTTGCATCAGGAAGGCCACGGTCAGAATTGTACATTACAACGAAGCTGGGAGCCTTGTCACCGGGAGAGACCCCCAAAAGTGCACTGAAGAAATCCTTGAAGAAGCTTAGAATGGCATACGTAGATCTGTACTTGATTCACACACCAAGCGGGCATGAGGGCAAGCTCAAGGAGGTCTGGAAAGGCATGGAGGAAGCCAAGAAGGCAGGCTTGACCAAGTCTATTGGTGTTTCGAACTTCACGGCAGATCACCTCAAGGACATCCTTGAAGTGGCCACGATTCTCCCAGCTGTAAACCAGGTAGGGATATACTATTCCACTCGGAGTCGCGGTTCAGTTCTTCATTGGTCTTGGAATAGGTGGAAGCTCACCCATATGTGTGGAAAGCTCTTGGACCCACCCTCGCAATTCACGAACAGTATGACATCGTAACTTCCTCCTACGGAGGTCTATCGCCCCTTTCCCGTGGCAAAGGTGGTCCTCTTGACCCGGTTATCAGACAAATCCGCGTACGCCTGGAGACCACGCGGGGATCCCCTGTGTCCGATGGTCAGGTGCTCCACAAATGGCTGCAGCAGAAAGGTGTGCTTGTTGTGACGTGAGTTGACTCAGTTTCAACTTTCACCTGCTGTACGTGCTGAATGATCTCTGGCAGCACATCATCCAAAGCCGAACGTGTCAGAGAATACATCGACACTGAGAACGTACCCGAGCTCACGCCAGGTGAGATTGAACTTATCGAGGCCACGGGAGCGAGATTGCATAAGAGATTCTTCGTGCGTCCTTCCGCATGTGATTTGATGGTTTTTTGTTATTGATGCCCTGTACAGCCCGGCAAGTTCAGCTGGCCGACCGAACGACTCGAAGAACGAGGAATAAGAAACAAGCTCAGATGAGAACGATCAATTGATGTATAGTTATGTCTATACATTGCTTCTGGTTGACGGGGGATGGACCATACCTTGCCTGCACTGTCGTGGTTGTGCTGTATTAGAAATAATAAATTGGCTCGCTGCTCTGTGTTTGTGCCCACGGAGCTTGCAGTATGTTGTTGCAAGTTCTGTACAAGTACAAGTTCTGTAGGCACAAACAGGGGGGTGCTCGGAGCACGTGGCCCATACAAAAGCGACGCGTTTTGACCCTCATTGGCATCTGCAACCATGTCCTCGAGTGCTGTCCTGCTCTCCTCATGCCCGACATACGCTTCTACATCCAAGTCACGCCTACAATCGCTGTATTCTGACATTTCACGGCAGAAACACTCAAACCCCGCGTCCTACCACGCCTACGTCGATTGGTGGCAGGGGACGCTGGAAGACCTCGTCTCCCGTGGGTG
>JBBPRF010000472.1:0-22948 GCA_038092875.1 Lanmaoa pseudosensibilis | reverse complement strand
CGGAGGAGGAGGAGGAGGAGGAGGAGGAGGCATATCACTTCCGAATGTTGAGGGCGGTGGTGGCGGTGGCGGTGGAGACGACGAGAGAGAATCCGACGGTGACACGCCTTGTGAGGGCTTGAGCGGAGATCTAGGTAGGGCAGGGCCTGGTGGAGGCGGGGGCGGTGGAGGCGGGGGCGGGGGTGGAGATGGCGATGGAGGTGATATCTTTTCAGAAGAATCTACAATCTCCATCGTCGCGGGTGGTTCTATCCTATTACCCTTCGATACGGTGACCTTTGGAGGGGGCGGCGGGGGTGGATTGTTAGCTTTGAACTCTTGCTCTTTGGACCGCCCAGCCAAGGACTGCTTAAGTACTTGGACCTCAGCCCTGAGCGCATCGACCTCCTGCTCTCTCTCGGATAGCTTGTCGAGAGTTCGACCGACGATCGATTGAACGTCCATGTCATTCGTCTTCTTGTCTTCCTTGGGATGAAAGCGAGAATACACCGACTCGAGTGCACGCTTGATATATGCTATCTCGTTGTCTTTATTCGAAAGCAATTCACCCATCTCACCAATCTGGGTTTTGAAACGCCTGAGCACGAACACTCTGAAACTCGATTTCACTTTCACCTACCCTTTCTTTGAGCGTCGTGATTTCTTCGCTGAGTGTATTCATTTTTGCCTTGTCACGCTCCTTCCTGGCACGGTCATCCTAGATTCGGATACGGTTATCACCCTTCCAACCCAACTACGCAAAGAAATCGGGTCAGCTCACGGGATCGTACACCTCGCCCAAGTTCTGGATCTTCAGTCGATCTACTTCACCCAAGAGTTGGGTAACTTCCTTCTCCTTCTGCCTGAGCCTTTGCATCAACCCACTGATCATCTGCAGAAACATGCGGTAAATCATCCACGATCACGAGAAAAGTACGTCGGGATGGAGTTCAACATGCCTCATTCCCCTTGGAACCCGCATTGGCTTTCGATTTTGGTGACGGTGTCGGTACGGGTGTAGGCAAGGGTGGCGAATCGTCTCCAATATATACGGCGGAGCCTTCCCGGCGATGACGATGGCTGCCGTCGGTCTTCAATGTCGCATTCTGCGCAAGCAGTGAGACGACGCAAGGGAAAGAATAGACGAGACAAACCTCTCGAGTGAGGTCCTGGACCTCCTCTTCCAATGTCTTGGTATTTCCGATGGGAAGCTTTCGCCCGGAGAGTCGTTGCACTGATGCGACCAGGGCCTGCAAGAACGTTGTCCATGCTTGCTCGCTGGATATCCGGCGTTAGTCCCTAACCGACATTACCGATGCAGAAAAAAGCATACGAGTCCTCCATAGCAGCGATACCTCCAACGAACTCATCCATGACGGAGAGGGTCCCACTCTTGAGTAACCTAAAGCGCCATCAGAACTAAACTCGGTAGGAGAGACATAGAAGGATACCAACGGATCAGAAACACTTTGCAAAACAGCGTTGAGTTTGCGAAGGATACTCTCCACCGTGCCTCCAGCCTCGAGCAGTCTAGCAGCTTGCGTGATTTCATCGAACAAAATGCTTGGTTCCGATGTTTCCATTGATTGCCTACGACTATCCCGCACCGCCCTCCGTGCCCGTTCACGAAAATCTTCTTCGTCTTCATACTTCTCCTCCGTATACATATCCAGTTGTTTGAGCAGCAAATCTGGTGGTTTAATGTATCGGAGTGCCTAGAAGAGACATCAAGACACCACACCAAGGACATCAAGACCGGATTACGACGTACCGCGACCACTTCATTTAGACCTCGTCGACTGAACTCGTCTCGCAACACGATCCGTTCCTCTAGCGTGTGAGGACAGTTTGTCAGGGCATTGATGAGCGCCATGAATGCCGTCCTAGCTTCCCATATCCCCTCCTCCTCCATAGGCAACATCACCTCCGGTACGGCAGAGTCTGCAGAGTCTGGTATCTTGAGGGCTGATACCAATGACTGAAATCTGAAGAGCTCGTTATATGCGATCCGATACTCGGACAGGGCGGCCAAAACGGCACGATGGCCTTCGTCGAACGAGACCATGCATATCGCTGCGAGAAGCTCCGCAGCCAACGTCCTGATTTTGAGAGACGTTCCATGAAGGGAGTATGCAATGTGCGTGACGATGGTTGGAGATAAAAGCACAGCGTCGAATCCGGGCTATCGAGAAGCCGGGTCAACTCTCCACGTTGTAGTCGAGTCCATTTTAATGACGCACCTCGGTGTTTAACAGGACTCTGAGCGACCTGATCACCTCCAGGAGAACGCTATTCTCACTATCAGTAACAGCCTTTCTCTTTCCGCCCTTTCCGACTAACGAAGAAAGCAAGCCGCTGATAACAATGATACCTTCTTCAGCTATGAAAGTCTCGATCCAGGGCAGCTTAGCAGTGGACAGATGCACCCGCAACGAGATAAGGTGTTTCGCGAGCTTCGAGTCCGCGTTCCGTGATTTGCGTATGCCATCCACATAGGCACGAGCGGATATTGAATGTTCGTTATCTGTGGTTGTCTCACCCCCCAAAGCTGCCCACCAGGTGCCAAACATGCTTCCAGTGGCCTGTGGCTGTACGGACTGCGCGTCTTCTTCTACTTTGTCGGAAGACACAGGGCATCTGGGGCCTGTCGCAAATTCGCCACTCGGACGACCCTTAGGGTTGACACTCGGGGGTAGAGGAGGCGGAGGGGAACTGGACGAACCCCACGTCGGAAACGCAGAGATTCGTTTGAAAAAGCTCGAATCGCCACTAAGCTGTGGAACAAGCCGAGGGAAAAGTGCACTTCCGCTAGACGGTCCATAAGTTGCAGAGGAGGCCGGAGACAATAGAGGGCTAGCTGAGCCGGTCTTGTCAAACTTGCCCCGTGATTGCTCGATGAATTGTCGTTTCTTTTCTGGTGGCAAGGAGTGCATATTCGCCCTCGCCTCACCCTTGACACCTACCAAATCCTGGAAACAAGCTGTTAGCATTCTTGTTGAAATGAAATAGTCATTCCTTACCATACAACGCTCGAACTCTTCCAAGTCGAATTCACCTGAGACAACACCTCCTCCCATCAAAAGACTTCCACCCGTATTCTGTTGAACCAGCAAAGGTTCACTGACGCTCTTCCGATTACCGGTAGGGGTTGCGACAACTGCCGAAGTCGTCGCGGGTGCAGGCTGAGACCAACCACCCAATAAGCTCGTGAGACGGCTTTGAGCGACAGAGCCCCGCCACTCGGGGGACCCTGACAAGGGAGTGGTCGGGAAAGGTTTAGAAGACCCAGCGCTAGACTTGCTCTGCTTTGCGGTGCCTTCCCCTTCCTCATCCGCAGAGCCGTCCGTCTCCGTACGCGAGGTGGTGTCGGTCGTAGAACGCGATTGAGCAGAAAAGGAGCGCGGTTTGCGACGGAACCATTGGTCCGGAATACAGAATCGGATGGCAGGTGGTTGTTCAGAAGACCTGAGAGTGTCGATCATGAGCGTGGAGCCGGACAGTTGTATGGCTTTATCATCGAAATCAGCATCATCACCACCCTGAGGCGCCGTCAAGGACCAATAAAGTGCGTACCTTGGCTTCCAGAAAGCACCTCGAGCACATAGTCGATCTGACCACCTCCACGGAAAGAAGGGAGTGCCTTGAGTAAACCAAGCTCTTGTGTGACATTGTTGACGACATCTTCCACAGTAGCATCTTTACCGAAGAATACAGTCCATTCGAAACCATCATCAATCTCCGGCACGCGCAAAAAGGCAAGCGATGACGAATGGAGAGGATGCCGGGCGACGAGCCGCAGCACAGGAGCAGGGGGCCGGGAGGTTAGCGGGAACGCGGAGAATTGCTTCAGAGACGCATCCGCTGAATCCAAGTTGGACTTGTTCAAGAGTGGCGCGATGAGCGAGGTTGGTTCTAGGATGCCTGGATCACAGAAACACGCCCTGAACGTGAATATCGTCACGCCATCGGAGATTTACCGAGACCTTACCATCGCCGAGAGCAACCAGCTCTGTTTCGTCCCACGAACGGCCTGGCTTTTCCTTCCGCACGTGCTGAAGTGCCCAGTCGGAGGGTGCTACGTCGAGCACTGTACACTTGACCTCATCCAGCTGTATTAGGGTTTCGATAAGGCCCTGCGCCGTGGTATCCGCTGATATGGAGGGGTATTGTAAGCTGCCGTCCAGCAACAGCACTGGGACCGTTAAGGGATCAGGGTCGTTTGTTGCCATTCTCTCCGAGAACCTCGAGTGTTCAGTGGTGGATCGACCCGCCACACGACATTGATATCGGTGTTTTGCAGAGTGCAGCTCAGTGATGGCCGGATCTACCCCTGAGCTATATGTTACCTAGTGGTGTCTCTCAGAAGTGGTGGAGTCCAACCGCGGGAACTGTACGGACAAATCTACACAACACTCTGGCAAGTAGGGTATATAGCAGATGCATGCAATTACACAACAGAACAACGGGTAAACCAACACACAGATCAACGACGACTAACCAACATCCAAATCTACGATCACGGATGGGAGGACTCCCCTTCCGTATCCACCGAAGGATGAACCATGTAGTATACACGGTCATTCTCTCCCGCCTGCCCCGAGGAGGAAGACTGTTGCACTGTTCCATCGCTGGCCGACTCTGGCAACGAATCCTGCACGTCCCCACGAACTTCCAGAAGGAACTTATCCTGTAATGACACGATTCATTTCGGTCAAACTGAGCCAAGAATCAGGGAGCTAAGCCGCCATACCTTCACCAACTTCCTCAAAAGCTTCATGATGAGTTCCTTTTCGTACTCTAGTTCTTCAACATCCTGTACCTCCGATTCCTTGAGTTCAAGGTACCAGTCGATGAGCTCGTCCCTGTCGATCCCTTGTCCAGTCTCTCGTTCTGTCGCAGAAATATGCAGCACCACGAGGCTCTGCAACGTCATGTATTTGTCGTGGGTGATAACCATTCGTCGTCTTGGCTGAGGTGGGGCAGAGGCAGGTGCTTCTGGGAATGCGCTCCCTGCCCGCGGCGTCGATGATGGTCCAGCACCACTGCTTGTCGCCACACGGTCCAATCCCAACGAGCTCTCCTCCGCCGCATCCATCGCCTCGATCTCAGTCGATGACATCTCCACATCCTGGCTCTCGTCAAGCGCGTTCGCAGCCTGCGCCGCGTTCCCGTTGGCACCACCCTCGCCCTCAAGCTCTTCTGCGTCAAAGTCGATATCGTCCTGTTCGACGTGGATGATGGATTGCCGCAAGAGTGTGTATGCTTCGCGCACGAATGCGGGTGTTATCTCAGACGTACAGTTCGCGCGGGCAATGGCTTCGCTGAGACGGATCATACTTTCGAGCTGTCGGACAGTAATCCGATACGAGTTTCGACCTACGCCAGTAGCATCATCTTGCCTCAAGATTCTATACTTTTCAACCAAGACATCCGCTGCTTCGGGTGTGAGCTATGAGGGGTCAGCAAAGCCTGTAGCCCAAGCAGCTGTTTCCTCACCTTGGGGCTGAACGTTCGTGCATAGCGGATATAACGTTGCAGAGCCTCCGTACTGAATTCTGGATTGATAGCTTCATCTTGGAAACGATGGACATTCACGATATGTTTGGCAATGTTCAGATCCGTCTTCTCGTCGCACTCATCGAGGACCACAAAGAACAAATCAAATCTACTCATGATCGGGGCACTCATAGCAAGGTTTGCCCTGAGTGTTTTCTTCCGGTCGTATCGTCCGCTGATAGGATTCGCGGCGGCCAGAATCGACGTCCGGGCATTGAGTGTAGCATGGATGCCAGCTTTGGCTATAGATATCGTTTGCTGTTCCATGGCTTCGTGGATGGCCACTTGATCTGAGATATCCATCTTGTCGAACTCGTCAATAGCGCATATACCATTGTCCGCTAGCATCAGGGCACCAGCCTCGATAGTAAAGTCACCTGTTTCTTCGTCCTTCACGACAGCTGCTGTGAGACCAGCAGCGGAGGATGCCTTTCCGGAAGTGTAGACTGCACGAGGCAAGAATGAACAGATGTACCTGGTAGATACCTGGTTGGTTTGCGCTTATGAGATGGAAGAGGATTAACACTCACTTTAGGAACTGCGACTTTGACGTCGATGGATCTCCAACGATGCAGATGTTGATGTCGCCACGCAAATGCATCCCCTCGCCTGTTTGCTTGTGCACACCGCCCATTAATTGTAGCAGGAGCCCCTTCTTTACGATTTCATGGCCATAGACTGTTGGCGCTATGCTCTCCACGAGGCGTGAGTAGATGTGGTCCGAGTCGATCATGCTCTTGAGTTCATCGAATTCAGGTTCGGTTAGTGATCTGAGGAAGGCTTGTCCATCCTCCTCACCGTCTTCTTCTTCACCACGGACATTAGTACCACCCTGTAACCAATATTAGTCGTTGCGTTAATGCGCATATATATTACTCACTCTGCCATCAGCATCGTGCACCATGCATGCCAAGAAAGCTGTTTTATACTGTAGATCGCGCACACCAAGGCTCTTCAGGCCAGTTACACCACTGCTAACACCCCCCGTCGCAGCATTCGCCCCACTTTTACTCGCCTCGCGCATGAGCTCTGCCTTGTTTCCACCGGGTAATCCAAGTTGACTGACGTCTGGCACGACGATGAATGTTCCTGTAAATACACATTTGTCTCCGGCCTTTGCCCGTTCAACGAGCTCGGATCGGAGGATAACATCAAGGGACCGGGGCATAGAGCCGGTTGGTATCTCGGAAGGATTTTCCTGAATGCGAACTTTTTGCCAATCCGTGAATTTGGAGGTATCAATCTGTAGCTGCCATGCCATGCGGTTACCACAGGTAGGGTTGGGACACAAGCTGGGCTGTACGTCGGGTGGTTAAGAAGACGTCAGCTACACGAATATTAAAATCGTACCTCGGTATACTTGAACTGTTGTTCTATCTCGTTGACAAGACCACCACAAACTTCGCAAATAAAGCTTCCATATAGCAGCTCGGGCCTGACTTCACTTGTTCTCGTTACTGTACCACTGATACTCATCAGCGTACCGATTTTATCTGTGCGGAGATCCCGAATGCCAGAGACCAAAGGGAGGTGATAGAATGCAATGTTGAATTCGCGGGATTGGAGATTCGAAGAGTCCGTGGTGGCAGCAGTCGGGTTTATTTTGAGGTATTCAGGTTCATACTCTGCGACCAAGTTGTGAAGCGCGCGACGCAGATACGGGAGGAATCTGTAGTATTGCTTCTGGATTGCATCCGCAAGGACATCATCCCTCTGTAAAAGGTGACCGTAATCCACGTAGAGCGTCGTGATTTCGTATTCCCGCATGGTGTGGATCTGCTGGACATACACCAGCTCTCCATCCGCCACTTCAGGTAAGCCGCCATCAGAGGCAGGCGTTGACGGTAGAGCGACATCTTCAGTAAAACTAGATCACAACACGGTGAGGCACGGGAACATGTCATCCAACGCCACTCACGTTTTCAAAAATGTTTCAAAGCTCTCGCATACGCTCTCGCCTACCGCGTCCCGAACCATTGGAACATCGCCACCTGGCTGGTTTCTTGGTCTCCGTCTGGGCCTCGCGCCTGTTTCATCTCCTCCCTGAGCTTCCTGGGCCTCGCTGTTGCCAAACGCCAACGCATCCGTTGCTGGCCGTCGGACTGATCTCGGGGTACCGTTGGACGACGCCGTTGGATTCGGTGCGCTGCTCGGGGGCAACGACGACCGGGGTGCCGGTGGCGACGACAAACCGTCAAAGTCCATCGTCTTTCTCTGCTAGTGGATATCGAAAGTCAAGGAGCGATCTCGCGACGCGACAAGATTCCCATACGCATTTGGCGCGAGATTGCCTGCCCTGAACACCTGTTTACCCTTTAGTCCATCACGTGTTCAGCGCGTGTCACCTAATATGACGGGCGTCCCGACCCGACTCGCCCATATAATTACTGCTAGTACCGTTATTTCCCTTGTTCCGTTTCATTGCCCATTATGACCGCGACGGACAACTCATTGGAAGCATTGGATCCTGCATATGTCGCCGACATCCTCTCGAGACCCCCTTTTGTGCAAATATCCGGCGTGTGCAACGTCCGTGATCTAGGGTCCTACCCCACCACCACACCCAATCTCATCACGAAGCCAGGCTATGCCTTCCGCGGCGCGGAAGTCTCACATATCACGGAACAAGGTTTTTTAGCTTTCATACTATCCTTGCAAGCCTCATGGCACCCTCTGACGTTATTTATATAGGCATTCAACAAATGAGGGCACTCGGGATTACTACTGTATTTGATCTTAGATCGGATCCGGAGATGCAGAAATACTCCACCCCAATACCCACTATTGAAGGCGTGCAAATATTGCGCACGCCCGTCTTTGCAAACGAGGACTACAGTCCAGAAACCATGGCGAGGTGCGTTGGCGTAAACGACTCTGCGCTCTTCACCCATACCCTTGTTTTGGTAGAAGATTTGAACTGTATGCAAGCGGCACTACGGAGGTACAGCAGCAACTACCATTCATAAAAATCGGTCGCCGTTGAGCGCTTTTGCAGGCGTTTATGAAGTTATACTCGCAAATACTAGACCACGGTGGTTACGCGTTTGGCGCTATTCTCCGACACGTTCGGGATAGACCAAACGCTCCATTCCTGTTTCACTGCACAGGTCTGTTTTCGCATCTCACCGTGCGGCGCTTGTTATTCACAGGAACGTCATGCAGCGGGGAAAGATCGCACTGGCATAGTCGCTGCCATTCTATTCAAAGTACGCTGGCCCAACGAGGTAACCGTATCATCGCTTACCCCCCACATAGCTCGCAGGCGTGGAGGACCACATCATCTGCCAAGATTACTCTTTGACCCGAATAGGCCGCGAACCAGATCGCGAAAAGGTCCTCAGACGACTCTTGAAAGAGCCACTGTTTGCCGCCAACTCCGACCTTGCACTTCGGATGCTCACTTCTAGGTACGTACGATCGACGACGCTCTTTCATGCTCATCGCCTCACCGCTGCTCGTTGGTCAGATACGAGACGATGCACGCAACGCTGGCTCTCTTCAGGGACAAATACGATGGCGTAGAAACTTATGTGAAGAACTTCTGTGGACTTACCGACGACGACATATCGATTATTCGGTCGAACCTGGCAGTACCTGCCAAAGCACGGATGTGAAGGTGTTTTTCGTGTGTCGCACAAGCCTATTACTCTACCACCATGCACATCGCAGTACTGGAGCAATAATAGGATAACCACGAAAACATTGAAACTATTAAACCTGGGTAGTGACGGGAGTCGTAGCAAGGACCTGATTGTTGGCATCAGGGCTGTGTAGTGATAATCGTCAACAGATGCTTCCACTGCCTCAACGTTTGCCGATCATCAACTCGCGATTCTAGGGAGTGTCATGACGCACTCCTTTCCCAGAGTAACCGATTCGTGTAGATCTGATGATAGGATGATCGTCGCTCGCACCGTGGTATAGACGCCGCATGAAAATCTCCATCCCAACCTGATAAGCATGTGTGTACAAAATTGCGACATTTATGTAAACTAGGCGTGCAATATCCTTCGTGAACAAAAAAAATGGGCAGTCAAAGAAAAGAAAAAAAAGTCCCTGAAACACACCAAGAACACACCCACAACACTCAGCATCACCCATCACCCATCACCTGAGCCCCCTCTTCAACTCTTCCGCGGACCCAACGTCACCGGTAACCCTGGTCGTCGTTGTTTCTGCTGCTGGATCGCCAGCGACGAGCTACCCGTCGAACTCATCACAGACCCCGGAAACGACTGCGCCCCCTGTCCCATCATCCCCGTCGACAACAACCCATTTTGTCTCGCTCTCGGATTCAACGGCGATAACGCAGGTCGTCCCGACACTCCCACCCCCGTCTGGGGCATCGGTTCAGCACCCGTCACACGCCGTCGCACCGAAGGCCCAAGCATGCTCCCACTCCCACTCCCGCTATCGACAAGTTTCGACGACGAGGGGTCGGCCGTCTTGGTGTCGAACCCGGCAAACGGGAGGCTGTCCGCTCCGAGGGCCTGTCGACGCGCTTTCTCATGCTTTGCTTGGACGGCGCGAAAGTGATTGAGCAGATCTTGCCATTTTATTTCGTTTTGTCCGATCTTGGAGCGCGCGGATATCGACGGGGCAGGGCTGTGAGGTCAGGGCTATGTCAGGGATGAGAAACGTATGTCGTCTGGCAGACGTACGATTTGGGTGCGATGTGTAGGAAACCGGCAGAGTTGACCGCGTTGAGACGATTACGAAGGGATACAAATGCACTGCTTTGTGGCAACAACATAAGGAGACCATATAGACACTTGAACAAGTAAGGATATCGTTCCGGCTCGAGGAGTTGAAGACGGAGATCTTCAGTTGTAACATATCAGACAACGCCAGTTGTAGAAAGGAAAAACGTTACATGTGAACACTGGAGACTCGATTAGCTGGACAAGTTTATCGATTTGTACCAACATGGCCACAGTCATTTCAAGATCCGCACTATGCATCAGTGAGTTGGTTTGAAGAAAAACATGAATGAGTTTTGTCGTACAATATGGACAAGAGGTTAGAGGCATGTTCATACGCTTGCGCTAGTAAACAGAGTGAGAATACAGAAACTGCATTGTGACACCATGACCGATAAAGTATGGTGAACAGCGCTTGTCCGTCTTGCTGGAGAATATGGATATGATAATCAGCGTCAACTAACTACTCGGGCGGTGATACGTACTCGCGTTTCCAAACTTTTCAGTCGTTTCCTGAACTCGGCGAGTTCCGGTGAGGTAACAAGGATCGTATTAAGCTTCTGAACGATATCGCTGGCAAACTCCAGATCCTGCAAGTCATCAGAACAAGAAACTAGAGAATAAAGACCATGACAATACCTCTTCTTTCTCTAGAATCTCTGCAAATGTACGATATATCCGCTCGGTGTTGAGATTCAAGCAGAGCTGCCGAATAATCAAACTTCCCCTCGCTTCTAGCAATTTCCGGTCTGTGCTGAATAGCTCGAGAAGGTTCATCATGAAGACCCGGAAGTAGCTCTCTTCCGAGCTAGAAGATATCTGTGCAAGAAGCTGCAAGTCGTGTTTGATCACCTAGAAAACAGGCTTCAGATGGCTGAAAGACAGTGATACACATTACCAAACCTCTTCTGATGGATCTGACAGCGTCTTGAGCAGTGCAGGGAAAGTACCGTCTTCCATGGCCAAAATCTAAGATAGTATTAGCGGAAGCAACTGCTCGATCACTGGCAACCGCATACCTTCTTGGGCGCTTTTTGGTGGAGCATGATGAGCCACTGTAACGCGGCTACCCTGGTCTGCTCGTGTTCGCTCAGAAATTGTATCGTCAATTGGTTCACGGTCGCTACGTAATCAAAGACGTCTTCATCTTCGCGCTGCTCTTCTTGGACAGGTGATGGTAGCATCGGAGCAACAACTACAGGCGCGGGTGGACCAGATGTACTAATTGAAGACGTTCTGGATTGTGGGCGGCTGGGTGTCTCCGGTGCCGCAGGCACAGCAGTACCAGAGCGAGATTTCTGAGCTTGAGGTGTGGCGGTTTTGTCTGAAGCCGTGGAAGGTTGGCTATCTGCCATAGACTCAGGAGGGGACGCGTCTCTTTGCGGCCCCGGTTGAATGGTCGATTGACGGGACGGGAGCACTGGTGGGGCGGGAGGAGTCGGTGAACCCGTAAACGTGCGGGAGGATGTTGACTTTTCGATGATTGACTGCCGAGAAGATTTGTCAACAGGGTAGGGTAAGTCTTGGATGACTTTCGTGAGGAGTTTATTAGTTCGTATGGCGGCGGACTGGATCATGGGAACGTGATGTGCAAGGTTGGGTAGGATCGCTGGAATGAGACGCGGCGTAAAAGGAAGCAAAACTTCTTGCGCGAAACCCAAGAATTCCGCCAGCCATCTTAGGGCTGTAGACTGCTGAATTTCGTCATCTGTTGAGTGGTGAACTTAGCATCAAAGGATCGTATGTGACTGTGCGACTAACGTTGTCCGTCCAGCTGCTGAATCAGGATCTCAATTATCGCCGCGTAATCTATCCGAACTCCTTGTCCGGGTATCCAGGCTACAACCCGTGAGTAGAGATAGGTCCAAAGTGAAAGAAACCCTACCTCCAGTACTCCGATTGTCCTTCTCAGATTTCTGCTCGCTCAACTCGCCGTCATGATCATGTGCGACATCATTCTCGCGGATGAACAAAGCTCGCTCCGAATGAGATAACGTGATATCGGGAAGCTTTTCGTCTGCTCGACGTAGTTCCGATGATTCTGCGATTTCTTCCTGACGGTGACGAAGGGTACTGATATCACGTATCTCGCGAAGAAAATCGGCCAAGATGTTCTCGGTAGCGACGCGAACGTCCTCGGTGGGGTCGGAGAGGTACTTCCTGGATGAATTGTTTCAGTAGCAAGGTGATACCGACTTATGAGGCACTGACAGAAGGCCATCGAGGAAATCGGGAAGGTAAGAGACAAGTTCGAGTTCTGGGACCGAATCGAGGACCGTGATCCAAGATACAAGGTAACTCCGCGTGAACGGACTGACGACATAGATGCGATCCTGAAGAAGAGGGATAAATCGGGCAAGCGAAAACGCTTTCCTTGGGGATGAGTTGCCATTGGAGAGGGAGTCCTCAGGATATGGTACAAGTATGCTCTGCTCCTGAGGCTCGTATTGATTGCATATCCTCTCTGTCTCTGGGTATTGTGGGATGTACACAGAGGCGGTTTCGGCAACAATATCCTTCAGAAGGCGGTCGAGGAGTTCGGCACCGTTCTTGACGGACAACTCCGAGTCCGCAGCAAGCTAAAAGAGCCTCAGTCTCCGTATAGTAAAGTGTACGTTATAGATGAAATACCTTGCTGAGGGCATCGAAGATTGGGTTGAAATAGACGAGAACCTCGCCCTTGGAGACCTTGGCGATGTTGTACAAGCATTCGGCAGAGAAGTATCTTATCCTGTTCTCCGGATCTGTGAAGCACGCGAGGACGGGTTCGATGAACTTGTCCATGTGCGGGGAAACGTCGACGCCAAGGGCGATGGCAGTTCCAGCGAGACCAATCAAACCACCGTTTCGGATGTGAAGTGGGTTGGATGCATTACTGAACATGTCCACGAGTTGTTCGATGATCTGGCTGATGCGACGGTGGTCGCCTTGTTGGTGACATTCGCGAATCTGCCTGCGCAATGGTGTCTGAGTGCGTAGACGCGAAATAGAAGAACAGCATTACTTTTCTAGTTCAAGCGCTGCAGCTTTTCTCTTTTCGTATATCTTGTCTACGAGCTGCTTGGCCACCGAAGACTCTGCGACTCGTTAGAGACCGCGCGCCAATGTAGATAATTAACCTTACCCATCTGCCTCCACACCCCGCTGTCACGCTTGAACGGACACCTCTGACAAAAGCACCGCAGCTTGATATCGGGTCACGTGAACTCTACTGGGGTAAAAATAAATATTACGTAAGAATTTTATTAGATACATTTTAATTTAGAACAATAACAATCGGAACAACCAGAATGGATTTATTATTATCGTTGGCAGTGGCACTCGCAGGCCCAGGGGCCGCCAGTGCAGCCATCCAGTCTTTATCCTTCAAGTGAGGTACTATCACGCCTAGACTTTCGTCCCAACTTAAATCCCTCCTACTCCAGTCGTTCGTTTTTTGTCTTGCCAGTCTTGTCTTCTTAGTGCCTTCTAGACCATGCATCTTCGGTATTACCATAGGTAAACATACTAGCTTCCATTACGCATTCGCGTGCTGACTCGTTTTCCCTTTAGATCCAATATCCCGAGGGATACGTCGAACTGCGAACCCCCTGACCCTGCGAATACCCTAACAGACCGTTTGAACACGCTTCTCAACTCTTCTGGTTCAGGCTATACTCTCAGTCTTTGTCCCGGTCAACAGTACATCATCACCGCTCCGATTCTCTTCGCCGCGCCAAATCAAGAAATTAGCACGGCTGGTTATCCAACGGACTCCACTAGAGCGACGCTGGTCGTCGATGGCCCCGTGGCGAATGGGACAGGCCATACTACAGCCGTCGACGGAACATGTGCCAACTGCGATGGCGTCAAGCTACGCAACGTGCAGGTGACAGATTTCTGATTATCATTTTTTCTCACCCCTTGACATGGCATGCAGGTCAATGGCACACGTCTCGGCGCACCACCGACATCCGGCGGTGCAAACATCGAAATGGGTGGCTCGAATGCCGACCAGCTCATCGAATTCGTTCACTCATTCGATCCGCGGGGTTGGTCCTGTCTCCATGTGTCACAAGGGAACCTCAACTGCACCAACGTGACAGTCCAAAACAACGATATCGGTCCAGCAGGTTCCGAGCTGTTTCAACAATGGGCAGATGGTATCAGCGTTGCGTGCCGCAGCAGCGTGGTAAAAAACAACATGATCAATAACCCTACGGACGGTGGTATTGTCCTCTTCGGATCTCCGGGTACCCGCGTGGAGAATAATACGATATGGGTGGAGACAGTACGTTCTTAACATCTCACTTAACTTGGGATCTTAAGATGGTAATCCTGTAGCAAACCCTATTGGGAGGTATTAATATGGTAGACGTTACACCATTTGGAGGGGACTACGATGGTGTTATCGTAACTAATAACATCATCGCTGGTGGCTTCGCTTCTCAGTCTCCTCAAGGATCAGAGACGGAAGGAACCAACAACTACAACGCCCTTATCAAGTATGTCCTTTTCCTCACCATTCTCGACGGTCTCGTCTGAATCGATTTAGAATCGGTATCGCTATCGGCCCTCGTACCTGGTTCGGCAACGAGTACGGCAACAACGTTAGCACTGGTGGGATAGTGCAAGACAACCAGTTCACCGGGGCGTTTAGCTATGGTATGGCCATGAGTTCAGCCACAAATTTCACCGTCGAGAACAACGTCCTCATCGGTAACACTTCATTCATTGGTAATCGTGGCCCAAATTGTACTTCCAGCGACCCCACCCCATCCCCCGCTGCTTTCGTGATCGACTTGAGTAACGTTCAACAATCTACAACACAATTGAACTTCGCGTCTATCTCGGATGGTGACAGCTTAACTTGCGTCCTACCCCCCACTGGCGGCGATTACTGGCCGTTTGGGCCGAACACTAATTCCAGTACTTCGCCGGTCAGCCCTCCCGAGGCATCTCCAACAACGACGGGTTCGAGTACCTCGTCAGCTGGCAGGACGGCGGGGACGACGGCAGGGATTGTCGTTGGCGCCATCGCAGCTGTACTCTTAGTGGCGGCCGTAACCTGGTACGTGCGGAAATGGGCCTTGAAGCGGTCACCACCAGCTAGGTCGTCCTCTACGCGTCCTCGAGATTCCTACATTCGGCAGAAGAGCCCGAACAATATTTTTGTATCTGCTTGATTTACCCTACATTTGCATGCTGACGCTCCGCCCGCGCATCGTACCGCGGACATCATGGACATGCATGAGTGTAGTCATAGTACATTTTCTAGATATATATACATATGTAAACCACCTTTGTTCCACTTACCTACGTCCTCATCTCATGACTAGTAGGTACACATATCATTTAATTTGTGAGGGCTATAAAGCGGGAGTGAGAGCATATGTTTTGTGAAAACCTCGTTGGATAGTGCCCGCCAATCTATCTCGCTGAATGAGTGACCATTGGGCTTAGCAACGAAATAGAACATTAAACCTTACCAACTTGCTCAGGCGGGCACCGCGAGAAATCGCATACGTTAGCGGCGCGCTGAAGATAAGGCTAACCTGCAGCGCACAGCTGTTGTGCCAAGCAGACGCACATGCCAACGGTGTGGCGTCCAAGATAAGGGCAGTACCGTAGTTTTCTTCCCTTGGCAGTGTACCATCCTAGCCCACCCTCAGGAACATGAGGTACCAGGAGAGCCGTATGCTCGATATTGAGGTATTTGATAGCCGATCCTTAACATCCTCCAAGGGGTATCCAGTCATGATCAGGGCATGTATCTGCGCTCATGCGTAAATAGAGCGCGACTATGTTCCGTTAAGACTGGGATCCGTGGTCCTATCAGCCGTTCGCGGATCACTAGCTGGCGCTGGTTGGGGACCATCAGTTTATTCTTGCAAGGTCGTTTCTTGGAAGTGCGTTTGTGTCTCGATGCATTTCATTCCGGTAGTAGAAAGGTTAGTGACTGACCTGCCGGCTGCAGCCCCAGGTAACAGGGGACGTTTGCCGTGAAGCGTATCATGTTAGATGACAGGAGACACATGGACACAATTGCTTCAAGTTGAACGCACCGCTACGTAGATCGGCATGCTCTAATTGATTGCATCCGGATGGTAGGCTTTGGTAGTAGATGAAACGACGCTTCAATTGAACTTGGGCCCAAGTCTACCCAGCTTTCTCGAAACGTTTGCTAATTTGTGGGCAAGTATCGTGAACCAGGAGATACCTGTTTAACACAATGAACAACCACCACTTAGCACTACGGACGTTGTGTACGACTGTTTCTCCTCTCCTAAAATTGACGCGTCCATCCAACTTCGGGCTCGTCTGCAATGCATCACCCCTTATTCCTCCAATTCCACTAGTGTGCTTGCCACAATACTTCGGGTACAACGTCTTTTATACAACATGGCAGCCGCCATGGTTGGGTCCAAACAGGTCCCGGCAGTGACACCCTCGCCCTCACCGCCGCCCGTATCATCGCAGATCTCGGGGCCGGGACTCTCATCCCACAAACTCGGAGGGTACGAGTTCTACAGGACGGTGCTCGGTAGTCCAAAATATGTCGTCGCACCTATGGTTGACCAGAGCGAGCTGGTGCGTTGTGCATCGTGTGACTTTTCTATACATATTTTGGGAGCTAACTGGGGTTGGGTCTTATTGTGTGGTTATCGGTGGTCGATGGTAAAGTAGCCATGGAGGATCCTGGCACGGCGGTACGGTGCACAGGTGAGTTAGTCTTCGCCTCTTACATTTTCTTCGTATACAGACCTCCATTGCAGCTCGTATATACCCCGATGATCAACGCCAAGGTAAAATAAGTGTCCTTTCGGGTGGAAGTTTATCTACTGATATCACGCTACGTTTGATGCGCGATGTGTTATTGTCGGTTTACGCCCTAGATGTTCTGCCTTAATAAAGGAAAGAAGGGCTACCGCGATAAATTCTTCGATCTCTCTCATGGCGAGGAAGGCGGACCTGCTGACCGTCCCCTCATCATTCAATTCTGCGCCAACAATCATGAGCAACTGCTCGAGTCTGCACGGGTACTCCAAGACCACTGTGATGCGATCGATTTGAATCTGGGATGTCCACAAGAGATCGCACGATCTGGATACTATGGGGCATTTCTAATGGAAGACTGGAACCTGATTTATAAGCTAAGTAAGTCAAGTCTTTTACATCCCCCCTTCAACCCTTATTTTGACCGGTTTCTTCACCCCAAAAAAGTCAATACCCTGCATCGGGAGCTCAAAGTGCCAGTCACGGCCAAATTCCGTGTATTTCCCACCGTCGAAAAGACGGTCGAATACGCACGCATGCTCGAGCGCGCGGGCGCCCAAATACTCACTTGCCACGGCCGTCTTCGTGAGCAACGTGGCCAAAACGCCGGATTGGCAGATTGGGCCAAGGTACGCGCCGTCAAAGAGGCCGTTTCTGTACCCGTCTTCGCAAACGGCAATATCCTCTACCATTCCGACATCGAGCGGTGTTTAGCGGAGACGGGCGCGGATGCAGTGATGTCGGCGGAAGGACAGCTGTATAACCCAGCGGTGTTCGCGTCGGCAAGCACCAGGGACACGAGTGAGCGACTCATCCCGGGAACGAGACACACGTTCGATGCGGGACTGCACCTCCCACACGCAGATCTAGCCCTCGAGTACCTGGAGATCGTACAGAGTCTGAAGACGCCGACGTCACTGAGTGCGGTCAAAGGCCACCTATTCAAGCTGCTACGGCCTGCTCTCGCGCGGGAAACCGACTTGCGGGACGAGTTGAGCAAGATACGGGGTCCACTGTCGGTGGAACGGTATGTGGACGTGGTGCGAGAGATGAAGCAGCGGATGGACGTGAGCACACCGCGTTATCGTGCATGGGATTTTACATGGCTGATAGCGTTTCCTCTTTTCCTTTACTTTTCTTACCGTGGGACTATGATCGCGATCTTTAGCGTGATGCAAAGGACGCGGAGGGTTTACCCGTGGAGGAGTTGATCCGGCTAGACCCTACGACTGGGCTGAAGATCCTCCCGCGCTGGCTTGCCCAACCCTATTTCCGCGTGCAACGCACGTCCACAGAGAACATGATAAAGAAGGAACCGAAGCGCGTGCATGGTTCGGACGCTGGCCATGAATCAGGGGGCGAAGATGAGAGAGACGGAGACGACGAGAATTGGCAAGAAGGCGCTAAGCGGGTGAAGTTGACGACTGTCTCTGCGGTTCCACTACCCTCGTAGACTCCCGGGAACACGAAGCGCATCGTTTTAGAGGTAGATAATCATAGTCCTCACTTCAACTTCAGCGTTCTCACCCGGCCCCACCACCTCATGTTCATCACGTTTGTTCTCGTTATCGCACCAGCGGTGACGTCGATTACGAGCAAGGGCATGTTGCGTCGACCCTCCTCAGTATACACCTCTAATCTTTCACTGAACCCTTCAGCAGCGAGTACCTGCCCACCAGCGTACACCTCACCAGTGCAGCTCACGCACAGCTGGCAGACATTGACCCAGCAAGGGGAATGTACGGGGGGTATTATCCTGCCTTGCAGGAGTGGATGGATGAGACTTGTGACATTGAAGCTGAGGTTCTGGTCAAGTCCGAACTCCAGGAGCATGCGCTCGTCGAAAATCCTTTCTAGCACCAAAAAATAGCGTGTAACCTCCTGAGTGACGCCAACAAACATTGTTTGGCAAGACTGAGAAAGAGTCCACCCCGTATGCATGTCGTGGCAGAAGCGGCCACTCGCGACCGTAGACTCGGGAAGCAGTGAGACAATCAAGACAGGCAGCCGCCTGAGCACTCTGCCGCTTTATCGTTGAAGCTACAGTGCAAACTTGGTTACGGTGACCCTGTGATTGCAGTGGCGATCGTGATGCTTTGTATCAACCTCCAGCTCAGCTGGATACTAGAGCAATATTCGTGCTACGACGCCCTGGTGTGTGTAGAGAATTACTGATAAATTGCGCTTGGATTTCTCGCAGAGTCATCTGGGACGACGTGCAGATATGACTTGAGGAGAGCGCCCATGACACTTGAATCAACGAAGAGCAACTTGTTGATGGTCACTAAGTAGGTCAGTGTCATGGTGTCATGCCAGTGTTGACTAAGCAAGGCTCAGTGGCACACTCCGAAGGGAAGTCCCACCTGACCAACTGTTCGACCGCTCCCCCGCGCATTCGCTTCCTTCAAGTTCGTTTAGTCCTCTTATTTTTCGCAACAACAATGACAACTGAGAAAGGGTAACTAACATCTGCAACTCTAGCAGTTCTCCTTTGTTTCGTATACCCAGCTAACATCGCCGGTCGTCCAGGTATCTTGGTGTGACAGCACCCATCTCAACTGCAGAATCCACTGAACGAGAGAAGGAGGTTACGGCAACTCTCATGGAGGAACTACGAAATCAGCACACCGTTGAAACCGTAGAGGAAGCTCGAACGAGGTACGATCAAGATTTCCCAAAAACTCAATTACCTACGTGGAAGAACCAATTGTAACCACAACAAAGAATACTGAGATCGTCTTGACCTTTTGCAGGGAAGCAGTCCTTGGGCGTGTCGCTGCGCTCGTCAAAAACTTCGTGTACCAGATTTCTTTGAAACGCGGGCTATCAGAAGCAGCTGCGAGCGCAGCTGGTGGCAAGATTTTCACTTTCGGTTCATATCGCTTGGGTGTGCACGGACCTGGCTCCGATATCGATACCTTGTGTGTAGTCCCAAAACATGTATCTCGCGAGGATTTCTTCGAAGTGTTCGAGGGCATGCTACGAGAGTTGGAGGGTGTGACGGAGGTCTCGGTGAGTGGATTCGTTGGATTGCACACCCGATCTTTGGCCAAGTGAACCATCCCAGGGCGTTCCCGAAGCGTATGTCCCCATCATAAAAACAAAGATTTCTGGTATTCCTCTGGATTTCTTGATGGCGCGGTTAGCGTTATCATCTATACCCGATGACCTATCACTAAAGGACGATAATCTATTGCGGAACTTGGACGATCGATGTGTGCGGAGTCTCAATGGTAGCGTATCCTGTCAGTTTGGCATCTTGAACTCGAGCTAACTGGAGTTTAGGCTCGAGGGTGAACGACGAGATCTTGCGTTTGGTACCTAACGTCCAGGTTTATCGGGACTCGTTACGGTGCATCAAACTTTGGGCTCAAAGTGCGTGCCTTCCCATACTGGTTTACGTTGCTCACAATGAATCCCAGGGAGAGCCATCTATTCAAACGTGAATGGGTTCTTTGGTGGTGTCGCCTGGGCCATACTCGTTGCTCGAGTATGTCAATTGTACCCAAATGCGATTGCTGGAGCAATAGTCAGCAGATTCTTCATCATCATGTATCAGTGGTACGCCGCATCACTATCTCGTCCGTCCAAATGATATGATGAGGAGATAGGTCCTGGCCGCAGCCCGTGCTATTGAAGCAAATCGAAGAAGGACCTTTACAAACCCGAGTATGGAATCCAAAAGTACGCATTCAACTGGCTTTCCCCCGGTTTGAGGCGTATTGACATTGCGCAGTTGTACCCCGCAGATCGGTCGCACAGAATGCCTATCATTACACCTGCTTACCCTGCGATGTGTGCTACTCACAACGTTACAGCCTCGACGCAAATGATCGTCACCGAAGAGTTTAAGAAAGGTGTTTCGACCTTGTTTTCTTTATCTCTGAAAGTTTGATTGAACATCTTAAGGTGCTGATATTGTGGATCGAGTCATCGTTGGCACCGCAAGTTGGTCCGAACTTTTTGCGAAGCACGACTTCTTCCATAAATATCGATATTACCTGCAAGTTATTGCCTCCACGGGCGAATCTGAACTCCAAATTAAATGGTAAGTAGTTTATAGTTGTGGTTTAGTCTACACACAGTCTGCAAACTCCTCCAGGTCAGGAACCGTTGAATCACGAATACGACAACTTGTTATGAAGCTTGAATACGTCGACTCTCTCATCTTAGCCCATCCATTCATTAAAGGTTTCGAGCAAGTATCACACTGTATATCGCGCGAGGAAGTGTGTCAAGTAGCACAAGGGCAGATATCAGATGCAATCGCGAAGCGGACGAAAGCTGACATCGAAGGGATCGAGGATGCTAGCACTGTTTATTCGACAACGTTCTACATTGGCCTCCTCGTCGAGCCAAAACCAAGTACGCTTGCGATTCCATCAAGTATATCAGAACCTGATGTATCTCGATTTTCCACCTTCAAGTCGGTTCCGTTGGTCCAAGAAAACTGGATATATCATACCCCACCACAGAGTTCACAAAACTAGTCAAGATGTGGGAAAAGTACGACGAATCTCAAATGGGCATCTTTGTTCGGAATATCAAAAGGTATTTCAAGATAACGGGTTGCATAGGATGTGTGTTCTTCATGCAAGCTCTTCGTATAGTTCTGCGTTGCCGGATTACGTCTTTGATGAAGGTGAACGACAGCCAAGACAAGCGTTGAAGCGGCCCAAAATAGGCAAAGTGCGTGTTCGATATTTGGCCGTTTCTTTCCACTGGCTTGTGATTCTGTCCATCCCCACTTACCGCGCGACGTGAAGGGACCTGGCAAGTCGAACCACACCTCTCCCGATATGCCCAACAAGAAACGACGGTCTGTGTCCTGCTCTCCACGTTGGGCTAAGACTGACTCCGCAGCGTCGCATGTCCAGCAGGTCTGAGATGCCAGCTACCGCCGCGCCGAAAGATGAAGACGAGAGCGGAATTCCAGGGCTGTCACTGAACTCAGCACCCGCTCCACAAAGCCTAAAAGACCGAGAACTTGCATCCCCACCGACTGAAAGAATAGTCAAGACGCCTCCGCTGCCGTTGCGTGATAGCCCAGCTTTAGCTACGGGTGCTGTTGTGGCCCAATAGAAAACACGACGTGGGTAGTCCTGTTCATGGGCCCTCGCAAGTCTGCCTCCGAGAACGCATACTCGCAAGGTTCCTCTCGTCGATCGTTGGCTCCTTACCTCGTTGCGGGATCGTGGTACTTCTGAGATCCGGCTCATACACCAAATTGTCGATGCATACAGTCTTTGCTGTTGCTCTGTTTCCTTTCTTTGGATTTATTCATTCTTCTTTCTACAGGCATTTCTCCGAAAACGAGGCATTAGATGGATTTACGTGCACCGCAACTCAAACACGGTATAACTAGGGAATGGGATTTTAGCAGGACGGTTCCCTTTCGTCCTTTGTTGCCCTCGTCTCTTCCCCTTTTTTTCCGTCCAGACGTTTCCTTTTCTTGTTCTGCTTGGTTCCGTTTTATGATCTTGTTTCGTTTTCTAACACTTCTTCGTTTGCCCCGGTATTCGTATCCACTCCCCGAGTGGCCCCGATCCACACACATTTCCATCGTTGTATAACAGCGTTTCGTGTCCGTCCCACAATGCCTTCCAATAGCTCAAGACAAAACTTGTATCGTAATTTACGCATCAACTATAAATATTCTTCGACGTGGATGTGTGGGTCCGAATGAAGCAAATCAATGAGGTGTTCAGCGGTTCCAGTGATGTGTACACTTTTCAATCACCAGTGGTATCTCAGCGCTTCAGTAACGACACAATGACGTTTAGGGAGTGAAATGTGACCAAGTTCACCGTCCAAATAGGAAATACAAGAAA
Organism: Lanmaoa pseudosensibilis; assembly: GCA_038092875.1. Classification (NCBI taxonomy): domain Eukaryota; kingdom Fungi; phylum Basidiomycota; class Agaricomycetes; order Boletales; family Boletaceae; genus Lanmaoa; species Lanmaoa pseudosensibilis. The sequence continues at coordinate 126 of JBBPRF010000472.1, read as the reverse complement.
CGACCTCGAACACGACGACTCCGACCAACTACCGATCGTTGACAGACTCCCCCGCCTCGTCAACACCCACGTTCGGCGCCAGCCGGGACACCCGCCGTCGGTTCGGCGTGAGCGGCATCAACGTCG
>JBBPRF010000471.1:0-23005 GCA_038092875.1 Lanmaoa pseudosensibilis | reverse complement strand
GTCTGTTAGAACAATGGTGAAAATAGTGGGAAGACGGTATTTGTAAGCAGAAGGATGGCGGTATGGGGACAGCTGGGTGTGCCCCGCCAGGTGGTGCAAGTACCATGTAAGAGGAAAAGAATGATGCATAAAGAAAGGAGGAAAATTGTAACAATTTCAGTCAAGTTTTCTTGGAGTCTCCCCTCTAGACCACCTTGGAATTAGACTCTGTTCCTTCCCATTCTCCTTCCTTACTATCAGTAATCAGCCTCTGTAGATGCTCCCATCCTTGGAGTGGTTTATAGATTGTTTTAATGGCAATAGGTGGTAAATAAGATGGATTAGACTGGGGATTCCAGTTGCAAAGTGTCTACTTTATATATGTTACAGGTGTGTGCACAGACCATGCTGTGTGTGAAATGATTTACTACATATGGGTAGAGTCAGGAAGTATAATGTGTGAATTCATAATAACAGCATAAGAGGAGAAAGATGGAAATGAATGTGAGAATAGATAAGGTATGAAAGAGACAGAGATTAAAACCATGAGGCATGTCATGTGACTAGGTCTAGGCCTTGGTCATGTAATGTTTCTCACAATCATATGTTTTAAGTCATGTGACTTTGAAAGTGGAAATGACAAGTCTGAAAATGTTTGAAAATGTGCATATTATAACAACCAGGATGGTCTCAATGACAATGGAGCCCTTTGGGCCATAATTGTAGTTGAAATAATGCTGAACAGTCAGTTATGAGTGCAAGATGAGAAATTTAAACACACACTATCTGGGTTGTGTATTGCAATACATGAGCATTGGCACATGTTGCAAGTGGCCCAACTTCTGATAATCTCACCCCAGACCAGCCTCATTCAGGTTTTTGTTATACTTGACCCAGGTAGGATTGAATGTAGCCCTTGAAAGGCATAGGGAGGTTCTAAGGGTCAAGGGTTCAAAGGGAATTCATGGAAGCGTAAACATTTATGTAGTGAAGTGAGTTGTCTGGTGGAGGTCCACAACAGTAATGACAGGAGCATGGAGTATGGTTGCATTAAAGGCAATACTGACTTCCCTAAGATTCAGAGGTTTGAGGGAACAAGGAATGAGAGAATAAGGACCTTGTTGATTGCAGAGATACTAGGGTAAGACAAGGGAGGTCTGAGCTAAGGATCTCTGCTGTGAAGGCAAGGTATTTATACATAAGGAATCTGCACATGGACCATGAGAAAGGTTAACTAGGAATGGAAATGGGAATAGTGATGATGTGTTGTATGATACAAAGAGCCAATGGGAAGGTGACATGTCATTAGTATTACAAATCAAACAAATTGAAAAATGAATGCACAGTTGATGATATCATGACTGTGGATGTTACGCGAAGCATATGACAATGGGGATACTCCTAAGGAGTAGCACTAGACGGGCGATACTCATGAAAAGACTGACATCTGCTAGCCTACAGGGACAAGGATTACAAAGGACAAGGGAAGTCGAGTGAGGATCAACTTAGGACACAAGGTTTGAGGTGATTCAAGATGATGCTTGTATTGCATAGATCAAGAATGAGGAGTACAGATAATAGATGTACAGATTATATAGTGTCGACCAGCGTGCACAGACCAAGAGATACAAAAAGATATAAATGGAAAAGAAGGTCATAGAAACTTGTGGAAGGTGGGAAAGACTAGCCGTTGTGAGAGAAGTGGTGGAGGAGGTGTAAGTCCAATGATAAGGTCAATGGAAAAGACAAAAGAAGTATGGAGAGGCAGTGTTTGTGAGTAAGAGATAAGCAGTATAAGGTTGGGTAAGGGTGCCTCTCCAAGTCATGTGAGTACTGCGCATGAGGAAGAGTAGAACACAAGAAGAAAGAAGGAAAATTGTAACACATTTACATTCAAGAAGACTTGAGAGGAACATGAGGAGATTGTAAAAGAGGTCCTCCACTGCTTATGTGATAATAATCTTTACCTAAAACCCTTCAAGTGCACCTTCTTGAAGGACAAAGTGGACTTTTTGGGTATGGTAGTATCTAAAAAGGGGGTAGAGATGCAGGAAAAGAATGTGGCTGGAGTTATGGATTGGCCTGTTCCCACTCACTTAAAGCAGCTCCAGGGAATTCCTCAGACTATGTAATTATTATAGACATTTCATTTTGGATTTTGCCAAGATCACATGCCTTCTAAATAATCTTACCAAGAAAAATGTTCCATTTATGATAAAGAATTACTTGCAATGATTTGGGTGCTGGAAGAGTGGTGCCACTATTTAATTGGTTGCAAACAATTTGAAATCTGGACCAACCACAAGAATTTTGAATACTGGAAAAAGCCACAAATGTTAAGTGGTCAACAAGCCTGTTGGCATGCTCTTCTCCAGGAATTCAATTACATTTTTATTTATAAATCTGGTTCTTTGAATGGCCAGGCTGATCCACTCTTGCATCGACCAAATCATGGGAAGGCAGTATAGGACCACAATAGCAATATTATAGTCTTGCCTCCTTCCATTTTTATTAATTCTGTTTCTCTATTTTTGGACTTTCTATCAGAGTTAGAATCTGAATTAGCCTCTATGGGGGTTGACACAATGAATGACTTCTGTTTTGACTCTAGTATGAACATTTTCAAAAATGACAAAAACAAAGTTTTTGTACTGGAATCCTTATATACTTGTTTAATCACCCATTGCCATGACTCCCCTGATGTAGGACATGGTGGACATTTTAAAACTATTCATACCCTTACATGATACTTTTCATGGCCTGGTGTCACAAAGGACATTAAAACATACATAGATAGCTGTTAAGTGTATGTCCTCACAAAGGGTAAGCAAAAGGCACCAGCAGGAAAACTTCTTTCTCTTCCAGTTGCTAAGCAACCATGGGAAGATCTTTTGGTAGATTTCATTACAGGACTTCCTGAATCGTGTTCTTTCACAGCTATTTGTGTGATAGTAAACCACTTCTCCAAAGAAGTTGTATTTATTCCCACTTACAATACATGTTCTTCTTCAGACTTAGCTATTGTATTCCAGGATCACATATGGTGTGCCCATGGACTACCCTCCATCCTCATTTCTGATCATGGCCCCCAATTTGTCTCTGCCTTTACCAAGGAGTTGTGCAAACTTCTTGGCATTTCCCAAAAGATTTCCACAGCATATATATTATCTCCAAACTGATGGACAAACTGAGCACATAAACAGAGATCTCAAACAATATCTCCACACTTATGTAGGAAAAAAGCAAGGTGATTGGGCAGACTGGCTCAAAATGGCTTAATTCTCCCACAACAACATGTTGACTACTGCAACTGGCACCATTCCTTTTAACATCACTTGGAACTATGCACCTCACATGGGTTTTGAATGAAAGTTAGCTGAATTCACAGAAGACATGAGTCATTCTCACAAGAAGATAGAAGTGGCCTTAGAAACCACTAGAGAAAAAATGATGGTGGCTTCAGCTGATAAAAACCAATCAGAAGCACTGGAGTATTCCATTGGCCAGCAAGTCTGGCTTTCTACAGATAAATTAAAGCTTTCTTATATGGCACAAAAATTAATTCAAAAATGGATTGGACTTTATGTCATTACCATGATTCTCCCTAATGCCATAATACTCAAACTTCCCAACTCCATTCACATTCATCCCACGGTCAATATTTCTTGCATAAAGCCATGTTGGGAAACATTACCTGGACAGCCCAAAGTCCATCCTGAGGCAATTGAGGTAGATCAAGAAGGAGAAGAACAATTTGAGATAGAATATTTGACCACATTACATCTTAAAGGCCAGAAGCTGGAATATCTGGTTTACTAAAGAGGTTATAACAAAACCGATCAAACATGGGAATTGGCCAACATCATCCATACTGTGCCACTGGCAGTTGCTGAGTATCATAAAAAGAACCCTTCCACTTCCAGAAAACTCTGCAGACTTACTGCTTTGGACTTTACATCCCTTTTTTCACCTTACAAGAACTTCACTGCCACAGAGCCTTCCATGACTTGCCTGGAATTTGAGTCTTAAAAAGGGGGTAGTGTTATGAACTAAGCCTAGACCGACAGGAAAATGGAAGGGAAAAGGTGTGGGAATAATAAAGGAGAGAAAGAAGGGAAGAACTCATAATGATAAGTCCAGCAGTAATGATGGTGGGACTAAGGCCTCTTGCTTAGCTTGTACCTGGATTTGCAACCAGGTGAAGGGACATTCTCAACAACTGACACCAATAAACAATGGAGAAAGGAAGTTGGATACCAGACAATAATCCAGGAAGGTGGTCCACAGAGCAGGTTCCAAAGATGACTAGAATTGAACTAGTAATTCCAGTGTCAAGGGACCATATATAGAATGGGCTGAGGCCCAATGACATCAGGTCATGTGATAGCCTGGACCGGGTAGAAGAAGAGACTGGTCATGTGACTGTAAAGGGTTAGAGGGTTATGTGATAAAAAGGTAAAAGGATGTCACATGATCCTGAGAGATGTCACATGATGGGAAAAGCTCACATGATCTCAAAAAGAAAGGGAAAGAATGAGGAAGGTTAGGAGTCAAAAGGTGTCTTATAACAGGTAGTGTTATAATATGAATATTTTCAAAAGCTTTTTTGGCTTATCATTTCACTTTCAAAGTCACATGACCTCATGCACATGACCATGAGAAACATCACATGACCAAGGCCTAGGCCTAGTCATGTGACACACCTCATGGTTTTCATCTCTGTCTATTTCATGCCTTATGTATTCCCATGTTCATTTCTGTCTTGTCATCTCATGCTGTCATTTCTCATTCACATGCAGACTTCTTTACTTTACTTTTACACAGTAATTTCTCTCACACATAGCATGGTCTGTGCATGTGCCTGTAACATATATAAAGTAGACACTCCGCAACTAGTATTCCCAGTCTAATCCATTTCATTTATCACCTCCTAGTCATTGCCTTGGATACATTTCCATTGTAGGCCAGTGCTGAACTTGGAGAGGATTCCTTATTACTTTTTCTGAGCCAGGACATGTGTAGTCTGAAAGACTTTCCTGAGCTTTGTGGTTGTTTGAGTTATTCATGATAAGATTATAACAGATATGGCAACTTCTGGTAAGAAGGATGCTGGTTCCTCCATTTATTTTGCTGTGGAGGTCTGTGCTGTATGATAGCAGTTCTATTGGCAGAACTATCTTCAGATTCTAGATTGAAAATTTGAAATGTGAGAGGTTTTGCATGATGCATGGAGTGAAGATTAACTTCAGACAAAATATGCTTGGTAATATTGTCCATAGTAAAGTTGGCTTGAGCAACAGTAGCAGTAAGGGTGGAAGAGAGCTGGTAGAAGTCATCAGGAAGTAGAGTGAGCATAAGTATTTCCCTAAAGTCCCAAAGAAGATTAATACCAGCTGCACAAATAATTGAGTGACATGGCTAATGTCTTGAGTTGCAGATTGTCACACTGTGACACAGTGAGGTACAAGCACAGGTGCAATGTAAAGTCTTTGGACAAGCAGCATTAAGCAGCACTTCTTCTTTTCTCCCATGCCACCATTTGCCACTTGTCCTCACCTCACTTGTCCTTACTTTTCATCACATCCAACTCATGCTCTTTTCTCTCAGGCACACTGCTCTCCAGTCACTCCTTTTCTTTTCCCTTTTCTTTCTTTCACCCCCATCTCTTTTAACCACAATTATGGTCAAACCTGCTCTCAAAATTCAACCAGATTTTGCAGCCAATGCATATTGCATGGTTCAAGAAGCCCTCATGACTAACTACAATGAGGACATAGAGCACACCATGGAGCACCTCATCATCACCTGGGATAATAAGCACCAGAAATGCATTGAGGTCTGGAATATAGAATGCAAGGCAGAGGCCCAAGAGGCTGAGTGCACACACCTTGGAGGTGCATAGTAGGAGGAAAAACAAAGAAAAGCCAAAGAGGCCAAAGCAAAAAGGAAAAAAAAAAAAGACTGAGAAGAAGTCTAAGATCAATGACTTCAATGAGGACTGGCCCTCTTCCAGTATCATCACTCCCAGACCTTCCCAATATGTCCTATAGAAGATCTTGACTTTTGACTTTGTGGAACTGTGATACTCCAAAAGGCTGTGCTGATGCAATCTGGAACAGCAAAACCAATGTGGATGACACTTTCAGCATCATCAATCAGCACAATGTCTTAATTCTTTATTCCACTGCTTCCATCAAAGCCTTATGTTTCACCCAAGCAGACCATAATCTCAACTTCAGCAATTTCCTTCAAGCCAAGAACACTTTTCTTCATCATATCAAATAGGCTTTCTGGTCAGACAAGCACATAAATGCCCTTGCCAAGTTTTTCTGGAATCTCAAAAATCACCCCATCTATATCAATGAGAATGGCAACAAGATAACCCTCCACTTACACCTTTCACATGCACTGCCAATGGCATGACAACCTCCAGAACAATATAGGATCTGCATTCAACATCTCACTCATCAACAATATGCTCATGAACAGCATTGTCTTCAAGATCAACTCAAACATTCAGGCTGTGGTCACACAGAAGATCAGTATCCCCCCTTTCCCAAACCCCACACCATCTGAAACTAACCCTCCCCCCTCTTCCTCACATGACAATTATTTCCCTGGCCAATCCCCCCTACCTCTTCCACTCCCACTCCCACTTGATGCTGCAGCCTTGCTCCACTCCTGTTTCTTTCAAACCACCTAACCAGTGCTGTGGTCACAATCCCACTGCTGCCCAGCCACCCCAATACCTACCTTTCTCTAACACTCTCAAATTGAGACCTTTGCTACCCTCCACTCCTCCACCTCCCAATACAACAAATACCCCTGCCACTACCAAAACCAATACACCAAGCCAAGCAGGAAGTGCCACAGGAACCCCCATTCCATATCCCCCCCATATAGTTATTTTCATTAACCATCCTTTCTCCAACCACACATGTGAACCTCCTCCCCCCCAAGCACTAATGCAGATGCTTCAAGAGTGATTCCTCTCCAGTCAAATTAATCTGCCCAACCTGCCTCAGCTGCCACCCACACTGTGTCCATGAATGCAAAGAACCCAAACTTTGGAATGGCACCCCCACCTACATCTCCTGCAATGCCAAAAATCGCCTCATTAACCATAGCAGAGCCATCCTCTGCAGAAACTGGCAAAGACCCAACAGCTGTAGTCTATCCCACAAATCAGCCAAACACCAGTGCTTAGGATGTGGAAATCCCAGACATGGAGCTCAGAATTGCCACAAGATGCAGGCATGCCCAAGCACAAATGCCTTATAATCCTGAGGCATGATATTGTCTTTTAAATGCAGCAAATCTCACCCCCTAATACCCAAACATATATGACAGTCTTACACCCCCTGTATTCCATACCTTTTCCCCTCTGAATAATCCCTCAATCATCAAACATAGTCAGGTATCTAATAAAATAGTAAATAAGAAGTTCACTAAAAGCAGATATCTCAAACCCTTTATATGCACTGAGGTAGAAGATATCCTTAGCCATTTTCAGACTGCCCCCCTCCCCCTTATCCCTAAACCAGGCAAGCCAGGTAAATGTTGCCTCATACAAAATGTTTCTTTTCCCATCTCCTCCCATTCCTCCCCCTCTGTTAACTCTCTAGTTGATTCAGACAACTTTCCACCTTCATACAGTACCTTTTTCATAGTGTTCCTAGTACTATCAAGTCTTCCCCCTGGGTTCCAAGCTGCAGTTTATGATGTTGCAGAGGCCTATAGTGTTTCTCCCCATCCCTCACAATGGCATGCCCTAGTGGTGAGGATTTCTGAATCAGAATTTGCAGTGGATATCTGCATTTGCTTCAGCTTCTGGCCATCCAGCAGGATTTATGAAAACATCAGTAGTGCTGGCACAAACATTATGCACGTCACCAGTAGATGACCACTTATTGTTATAATATGAATATTTTCAAACTTTGCAGACTTATCATTTGATCACCTTGCCACTTATCATTTCACCTTTACCAGTCATGTGACTCAGTGCATGTGATCATGAGAACTATCACATGACCATGGTCTAGGCCTAATCACATGACACAAACTCATGGTTTTAATCTCTGTTGTTTTCACACCTTATCTATTTCACATGTTCATTTCTGTTCTGTCATCTTATGCTGTCATTATTTATATCACACACTGTCTTCTTTACATTACACATCCATAGTAAATTGTCTCATGCACAGCATGGTCTGTGTGCATGTCTGTAACATATATAAAGTAGATACTTTGCAGCTGGTAATAGCAGTTGAATCCATTTTGTTCACTACCATTGGTCATTGCCTGGAGTACATTCTCCTTGTAGGTTGGTATTGCACTTGGATGAAGCTCCCCACCTCATTTGTTGAGCCAGCAGTCATGTACACTACAAGATAGTTCTGAGCCTTGTGGTCGTGTATTGTTGTTTGTGCAATAGTTTATAACACTTATTCATTTGCATCCCCACAATCCATCTCACCAACTACAACCAACATCACAATAACACTGCAGAATGAATATCAACACATGGGGGCCACAAAACCAAAGGTGGCCACACATGGTTCACTGGAGCACCACTACCCAATGATCAAATCAAGGAATTCAACAAAGATCACACATTCCCACTCTGGGATCTCTCCCACAACTCACCATGCCCCTTATTAGATCTACTGTTTTCATACAACACAAGCAACATTGACTGCATCTTCCAGGAACTTGGCATCTCCTGAAAACCCTCCAAGAATGTACCCTTCTTTGAACACCTTACTTTCATTGGACTTACCTGGAACCCTTGCCAAGCATACTATTCATCTTGCAGAATCCAAGCACACCAAGTACATTATTGCCATCTTAGAGTGGAACACATGCCATATCCACATCCTAAATGAGGTACAAAAACTCCATGGAAAATTGATCCACACAGCCATGATATTCCCAGATGGGTGTCCATACCTTAGCAACCTTGAGACCATGCTTACCATTTATGGTGACAGACCCTTTATACCAAGAACTCCCCCCTCCTTGAGGCATCCAAGATGGCCTCAAATGGTGGCTCAAACACCTCGCCTCTTCCTTCCCCTATCACCCATTCCCACTCCCCAACAAATCTATGACCCAGGTGCTTTCTCTGATGCCAGCTTCTCCACAGGGATCAGCATTCTACTCAACAACCACTGGTGAGTGTGGACATTCCATCCAAACTTAGGATGGGTCATAATGAGTCAGTATAAGTCATAATGAGTCATGAGCTAAAAATAGACCACGAGTCTGTGTGAGTCATCATGAGTTATTGCCAAGCCAGATCTCAACAAATCAAAATAAGTGATTTGATAGCTCTATGGTTTTGATAACAATTGCTTTGCATTAATAAGCATTAGTAATCCGATTAGTAAGCTGGCACAGCCACCTATAAATAGGTATATGTATAAGGAGCCCCATTTTCAGCCTAAGAATAGGTCTTTCCACCCCAAGAAATATAGGTTCTCCTTTAGAATTATAAATTCCACCCTTTAGAAGAAGTTTTAAGGAATAGGCTACACCCAGAATAAGTAGGAATTTCATCACTAAAATTAGGTGATTCTACTGCCTCAGAAAAGGGAAAACATAGCCCAGAATAGAAATTCTGAACCTCACCCCTGACTGCATACCAAAAGAAGTAACTGCACTCAGATCCCTAGGAGCACTATCATCAAGAAGGTATAGACTTTTATACTAGCAACTGAGCTGCCTGCAAACAAATACCTGCAGATAAACAATTCTATACAAGAGTGTGGGAAAGCTTAGTAAGCAATAATCCCTTTTCAGATGGTTAGACCTGAACTCTAGCATTTCTTCCAATATAAAAGATCAAATAAATAATTCATTTGGATGAACCTAAGAGACTATCAAGGCTACAGCACCTTTCAATTCTGTGCTATAGGAGTATGAGTGTCTACACAGAATTTTCTATTTAGTTCCACTGTGAACTAACCCCCATACTAACAAAGACTTACCCACAGAAACTGACCAGGTAAGCAACCAAACAACAAACTCCCCAACCAACCTGCTAGTAAAGAAGCCAGCAATTCCCTCAAATTGTTATTTGAAGATTGACAAACACCCATGTTACTAGATAGCTAAGATATTATTTCTTTGAGTCAGTACTGATAATTTTTTCTTTATTTATTTATCAAGAAGACTAGACATTGTCTTCCTCTTCTTATAGTCTTCTATTCATGGAGGCTTGGTCCAGAGATTTCTAGCATCTCCATTACATCTTGCCTAGAAAAATGACAGTGTGCCAGAATACAAGATCCAAAAAGAGCCTGCTGAAGATATGAAGCCACCAGCAGCATTGGGACAGGCATAAAGGCTGCACCAAGGGGCAATGAAGTGAAAGACAACACTGCAGTGTCAAAGAGACTAGCTAGCATCTTCCAAAGGGCTTTGGCAAGAGACATAATGGGGGTTCTGATCAAGCCAATCTTTCTAGACATGGCTAATTAGTGAGTCATCAATAGTGGATGTGACAAAAGCATTGATTTATTTATTTAGAAGTTTCCACTTCTCTTGGTCAGCTGGGATAGTCCAAACACCAGTGAATGTCAAGGTTCCATTAATCATACTCCAGATAGAATACATCTAAAGGATAGAACAGAGGCAAATAATCCAAGTGTCATAGTTGGACTGGTCAACAAGAAGAGAAATGTGACCCATGGTAATGGAGTCAATTTTGAGTTTGGTGAAAGTGGGAAGAGCAGCCATTGTGATAAATCAGAGAAAATCTACAAAAATGTCATCAACAAAGAAGGATTCAAGAACCAATAAAATAAAAGAGAAGGAAGTAGAATTGAACAAAATCCCTAGATTCATAGATATGTTTCTTTTGTAATGTCTGTCTCCCTTTCTAGATTTTCTGAGCTGTTGCTTCTAACAATCATTCTTTGTCAAGAGTCAAGATGATAAATGTGTATTTCTTGATCTACTAGAAATGGGCAAGCAGGTACTGTAAGTATGTTATGAATGTAAATTTTCACCCTTATCTTTTCATCTTATCTTATCTGTAACTGACATCTTATCCATGACTGACACTTTTATCTTATCATTTGGACTTAGATGTTTCTGTGCTCATGAACACACTATACTATAGATTCACCCGGATCTCAGATCCTCTTCACCCATGCACAGTTTTACTTTCATTTTCATGCTGTGCATGGCTATGTTCTTCCATTCTGCCACACCTCATGGTTGGCATATGTTTTCCTTCCATTTGATCAACCATATGTTTCCCTCATGTCCGATCTTCCATTCCATGGCTATGATTGATGCATGCACTCAAGGCATTGCTTGGACTACTATAGTATTACCCTATGCCCATATCTAGATTATATACAAACATGTACAAACCCTAGAGTAGTATTTAAGGCCAAAGCAGCCACCAGAGAACTTTAGTCAAGTTCTCTTGGAGTCTTTCCTCTAGACCACCATCTGAATAAGACTCAGTCCTTTCCATTTCACCTTTCCTCCTCTGTGATCAGCTTCTGTAGATGCTCCCAGTATCAAAGTGGTTTATAGGTTGTTTCAAAGTAATTCAAACTCTTCAAACCACAAACTCACAAAGTAATGCAAATTTCCAATTTTATATTGGAAATAAACCGTTCTTGTATACAAATATTTAAATTGGCATAAGAATGATAAGATTAAGTAATATTGGAAAAGGCACTATATTTAAGAAAACTGTTATATTGAAAAAGGAAATTGGAATTATACACTTCAGAGAAATTCAGAGGAAATGGCAAGGAGAGAGGAAGAGGTGTATCATGAAGGAATTCAAGACTGCTTGTGAATTCTTCTATGTTCTTCACCTTTCTCTAGAGCTTTTCAATGAATTCTTCATCTAGCTGTCTGTGCAACTCTGTTATAAATGGTGTCAAGCTCATTTTGAGTATGAGTGTTCTTGATAAGATACTGTAAGTGACATTGTGAGTAAAGCTTGTGGTTGAAGTGGGAGAGAAGATGGAAATAAGTTTCTTGAGTTTTTTGATGGGGAAAGAGTTCTTCTTGGCAAAGTCCCAATTCATGCAGTTGATGCTAGCCCCATTATCGATGAGGGTGCAAGTGTCCACAGCGTTGAGCATGTGTGAGGGTATGATGACTTGAACAGTGGTTTCTATTGCCTTAGTTACAAGGAATGGTACAGTTACACCACTATGGGAAGAAGGGGATTCTAGTGTTGAAGCAGATTTCTGATTTAAAAATCCACAAAGAAGGAAATGTAACAAACATTTTCTTTATTATCATCATTCTTAATCTACTCCAGCTTTGGAAGCATCTCTTCTTTGACCTTATTTATGTGTTTACTTCTGGGCTTCTCGGCTGGAAATGCAAAACATTTGAGGGATATATGACCAGGTTTTCAGCAGTGAAAGCAGAGGCCTTCCTTGCAGCAATGTTGGCATTCCACATTGGTCAGCTTGCTTACTTTAATGATGTCAATGTCCATAGCATCAGGGTCTTTAGTGGGAGCAGAGGAGGTTCTGGGGGTAAACAAATGATAATCACCCCAAGGTTTCTTGTTTACCTGGGTGATTTTGCAGATGTGGTTTCATTGGGTTTGGAAGTGTATGGCTTTCTTGTACCATGAGTCAATGGTGGTGGGAATGGTATCCATCCCCATGATTTTGGAGCAGGGATTCCAAATGTGAAGTATTGGATGAGGACATTGGAATCAGTGATTTTTGCAAGGGTTACTTTATTTTTGAATTTTGAAATATAATTCAGGAGTGTGGTGGCATGGGATTTGTCCTTTCTGGGGATGATGTGGATAGTGAAGAGCCATGCAACAGCATTGCCAATGGTGTCATGGTGTTCAAAGACCTTTTTGAAGGTGACTTTGAAGATGATGAAGGTCCTGAGATTGGGTGTAGAGGTTGCCAGCATATTCTGGCAAAAGGTTCCTGCCCAGGTGTGGGAAGATCCCTTAGTCATATGAGAGAGGGCATAGGCTACCTTCTTGGTGTCAGTGTTACATATCTACATCAACATTGACCAAGAGGTAGGTTTCAATACTGTTGAGCCACTTAATGGCTCAGTTGTAGGATTCATCAAAGGCTTTTGGTGCTCTGAGGCAAACTTCAATGGGTTTAAAAGATATTTTATGCTTTTTCAGTGGTGGTAGCTATGAAGGAGGGAATTGGAAGGAAGGGGATTGCTGGATGGGAGTAGGGGATAACCTGGATGGGAGTGGGAGATGACCCGGAAGGTGGAGTGGGGGATGACCTGGAAGGTGGAGTGGGCTTACAAGGAATAGAAAGTGAGTGAAAGAGCTGGTGGGAGAGTTCAGTGTCCTCTAATGTTTATTCCTGTGAGGGTAGAGTGAGGTCAGAGGAAAAAAGGTTATAAAGGGAGTTATCCTCCTTTGTGTTATTTTCCTCAGAGGTGAAGTTGGCAGGTGGGGTGGGGCGATGTGGTTGCCAATAAGGATTGGTGGGGTGTCAGTGGGAAATGGTGGTGGCTTACATGGGAGTAGCCATGCAAGGAGAGCTTAGACCTTTTGTTACATTCAACCCAGGTAGGATTGGATGTAGCCCTTAAGAGGTGAAGGAAGGTTCTAAGGTTCGAGGGGATTCCATGGATGTGTATGTGTTCATGTGGTGAAGTGGGTCATCTGGCGATAGATCACAACAGTGATGAATATGAAGGGCCCAGAGTATGGTTGCATCAAAGGCAATACCAACCAGTCTACTTTCAGAGATTCAAAGGGACAAAGGACAGAAAGTATGAGGACCTTGTTGATTGCAAAGATGCTAGGTATGACAAGGGTAGTGGTCTAAGCTAGTGTACTATGCTGTGAAGATCAAGTGGATATCTGTTATGTAGGAAATGAGGAAGATGCTATGTAATGGAATGAAAGGTAAAGGAATAGCATTGACAAAAGAGGCCTTGGTTAAGGCAGTGAAAGTGAACTAGCTTAGAAGGCTAGGCTGAGGATGGAGAACACTATAAGGAAGATAAAGGTGTAATCCATAAGGACTCCCAAAGATAGCAATAGGGAATCTATCAAGATGCGAGAATGGTAAGCATGAGCTATAAGGAAACCTCCCTTGTAGGAGATGAGTATAGGATACCAAGTGAAGCTCCCAGACTAAGAAAAAGTCTGAGAAGATGAGGTAAGAAGCAATGTGAGGAGTGATGAAGGGAAAAAAAAAAGGGGTGGATGACTGTTAGGGCAACAAGTTGTAACATAGAACATATGAAAAAAACTATCAAAGATACTAAAAAGAACCTCACATCAGCTGCTAAATGAATGAAAGTTCAAGCTGATAAACACAAATCTGAAGCACTGCATTACTTGGTTGGTGATAAAGTGTGGCTTGCCACGCAAAATCTTCACTTAACCCAGTAGTGCAAGAAACTCTCAGAGTGTTGGCTTGGATCCTATGAGGTCATTGCATTAGCCAGACCTACTGCAATTAAATTAGGATTACCCAGGTCAATGAAAATCCACCTGATTGTCAATGTTTTACAGTCAATTACAAAAACCAAGAAGCATTGTATGAAGTGGATTATATCATTGATTTAAGGGTCACTGATTAGAATATCTTATTCATTGAAAGAGCTATGATGAAACCAACCATATGTGGGAGCTGAAGGGCAACCTGGCATTGGCAGGGGGAGCCATAAATGACTTTCACAAGTCTCATCTGGCAGCATCTTGACAACTTCATATGACCCATTTAAACTTTATTTAGCTTTTTAAGCCTTACGAGAACACAAAAGAATGCTCCCTTCCTGGGATTTCTTTTAATTGCCTGGAAGTTGATCCTTAGAAGAGGTGTAGTGTTATGGTCACATCATAATGGACTTAGTATTTTTCTTTCTATCATCTTATCTTATCACACCACATGATTATCTAATCAAAGACACTCCTATCTAATCTTATCTTTGGGACTTAGTGCACAGAGACACTCTTTGTTTGACCTTCATACCAGATCTATGATCTATTATAAGCATACATTTTCACTCTTATCAATTTTCCTTTATCTTATCTAACCACATGGTTATCAGAGATTTCAAGAATCTCATCTAGATCTTATCTAGATCTCAGATCTAAGATACATCACAGAGCTCTAGGATCTTTCCAATGGTATGTATCTTTCATTTCACATCTTCTTTTCCCTATTCTATTTCCACTTGCATACACCTTCAGCATGCTTGCACCCCCCTTTCATTTGATCTGCCACCCCCTTTCTGGCAGACTCTTCACTTACTACATTGATACAGCCCTTTACAACTTCATTGTAGTATTACATGGTCTATGCACCATCTTGTATCATATATAAAGTAGTCAACTGTGGACCTTAAGTTCTCAGTTCATTTATGCTATGTAAGTCTTAGCTCTCAAGCTTGAAATTCTACCCCTTGGAAGCTAAAATCAGGTCCAAACCCCATATTCAAGCCCCATGATCACTTTATGTACTCAATGTGAGATATCAACAATGCTACACCATTTCCCTTTACTCTATTGTTTAGGGTTATACTTATATTCCATGTCATCTCTACTCTATATGGTATATGTTATGAACTATTGTGAATGACAACTGGCTCAACAAATAAGGTAGGGAGCTTCCTCCAAGAACAGTGTTGGCCTACAATGGGAATGTACCCAAAGCAATAACCAATAACAATGAACAAAATGGATTAGACTGGGAATACCAGTTGCAGAGTGTCTACTTTATATATGTTACAGATGCATGCACAAACCTGCTGTGCATGAGATGATATACTAAGTATGGGTAAAGTAAAGAAGACTCCATGTAAATGGTAATGACAGCATGAAATGACAGGATGGAAATGAATGTGGAAGATAGATAAGGTGTGAAATCAATGGAGATTAAAACCATGAGGTTGTCATATGATTAGGCCTAGACCTTGGTCATGTGATGTTCTTATGATCACATGCTCTGAGTCATGTGACTCTGAAAGTGAAATGGTTAAATCTAAAAAAAGTTTTGAAAGTATTCATATTATAACACTACCCTCTTTTTAAGACTCAAATTCCAGGCGAATTGTGGAAGGTTTGGTGGCTGTGAAATTTTCATAAGGAGAAAAGAGAGAGGCAAAGTCTGATGCAGTGAGTCTGTGGAGTTTCCTGGCAATGGGAGGATTCTTTTTATGGAATTTGGCAACTGCCAGAGAGGCCATGTGAATGATGTCAGCTGATTCCCATGTATGATCTGTTTTGTCATAACCCTTCCAGTGAACCAGATATTCCAGCTTCCAGCCTTTAAGATGAGATGTGGCCAAGTAATCCACTCCAAATTGTTCCTCTCCTTTCTGGTCTATCTCAATTGCTTCAGGATGGACTTTGAGCTGTCTGGGTAAGGTTTCCTAATAAGGTTTTACACAAGAGATGTTGACTGTGGGATGAATCCAGACATAGTTTGGTAATTTGAGTATAACAGCATTAGGAAGGACCATGGTGATAGCACAAGGTCTAATCCATTTTTGGGTTAATTTAAACACTATGTAAGGAAGCTTTAATTTATTGGTAGAAAACCAGACCTGTTGGCCAACAGAATACTCTGGTGCTTCTGATTAGCTTTTATCAGCAGAAGCCACTATCTTTTCTCTAGCAGTTTCTAAAGCTGCTTCTATTTTCTTGTGAGAACAACTCATGTCTCCTGTGAATTCAGCTAATTTTCTTTGAAATCCATGTGAGGTGTGTAGTTCTGAGTAACATTAAAGGGAATAGTGCTGGTTGCCATTGTCAACATGTTGTTGTGGGAGAATTGAGCCATTTTGAGCCAGTTTGTCTAATTGCCTTGCTTTTTCTCAATATATGTAAGTGCAGAGATATTGTTCTAGATCTCTGTTTATGCATTTTGTTTGTCCATTAGTTTGGGAATGATATGCCATGGAGATCTTTTGGTAAATACCAAGGAGTTTGCACAGGTCCTTGGTAAAGGCAAAGATGAATTGTAGGCCACAATCAGAAATGAGCATGGAGGGTAGTTCATGGGTACACCAAATATGATCCCAAAATAGAATAGCTAAGTCCAAAGAAGAGCATGTATCGTAAGTGGGAATAAACATAACTTCTTTGGAGAAGTGATCTACTACCATGCAAATAGCCATAAATGAACATGATCCAGGAAGTCCAGTAATAAAATATACTGAAAGATCTCCCCAAGGTTGCTTAATGACTGGGAGAGGGAGAAGTTTTTCTGCCAGTGCCTTTTGTTTACCCTTCGTGAGGGCACACACTTGGCAGCTATCTATGTAGGTCTTGACATCCTTTGTGACACCAGGCCATGAAAAGTATTGTGTAAGGGTATGAATAGTTTTAGAATATCCACTGTGTCCTGCAATTGGAAAGTCATGGCAGTGGGTGATTAGGCAAGTATGTAAGGGTTCAGGTACAAAAACCTTGGTTTTGTCATTTTTGAACATATTCATAGTAGAATCAAAACAGAAGTCATTTACTGCATCAACCCCATAGAGGCCAATTCAGATTCCAACTCTGATAGGAAGTCTCAAGGTAAAGAAACAAAATTGATAAAAACAGAAGGAGGCAAGATCATAATATTGCTATTGTGATCCTGCACTGCCTCCCCATGATTTGGACAACACAAAAGCACGTCAGCCCATCCATTCAAAGAACCAGGTTTATAAATAAATATGTAATTGAATTCTTGGAAAAGAGTATGCCAATGGGCTTGCCAACCACTTAAAGTCTGTGGCTTTTTCAGTATTCAAGGTTCTTGTGGTTGGTCCAGATTTCAAACCATTCATGACCAATAAGATAGTGGCACCATTCTTCCAGCACTCAAATTACTGCAAATAATTCTTTGTTGTAAATAGGATAATTTTGCTTTGTGCTATCAAATAAATGAGAAATGAAGGATACTGGCATCCATTTACCATCATTGCATAAGGTGGATAGCACAGCTCACATGGCAATGTCCAAGGCATTGGTTTTGACCCTAACTTCTTGTTTGTGATTAGAATAAGCAAGCAGGGGAGCTGATGTGAATTTCTTTTTAAGGGTTTTAAATGCCACTTGTTGATTGGAAACCCACATAAATGGACATTTTTCTTGGTAAGATCGTTTAGGGGGTGTGCAATCTCAGCAAAGCCTGAAATAAAATGCCTATAATAATTACATAGTCTGAGGAATTCCTGGAGCTGCTTTAAGCAAGTGGGGATGGGCCAATCCATGACCTATGCTGCTTTCTTTTCCTGCATCTCTACCCTCTTTTTAGATACTACTATATCCAGAAGGTCCACTTTGTTCTTTGAGAAGGTGCACTTGAAGGGTTTTACATAAAAATCATTATTGTGTAAGTGACAAAGGACCTCTTTTACTACCTCTTCATGTTCCTCTCAAGTCTTCTTGAATGTAAATATCATACAGTCATCAATGTAAATAATTACTACAGCATACATGTCATTAAATATATTGTTCATCATTTGTTGAAAGGTAGGGGGAGAATTAGTCATTCTGAAATACATTGCTATTGGTTTGTAAGCACCGACTGGGGTTACAAAAGCACCCTTCCATTCATCACCTCCTTTGATCTGAATGTTGTTGTATTCCCAACATAAGTTAAGGGCAGTAAACATATCAGCATTCTTTAATTCATCAATAAGGTGTAGAATCAAAGGCAAGGAATAGGAGTTCTTGATGAGTCAATAACCATTCTCTTCTTTCCATCCTTTTTTGGTATAAAGAAAACAGGTGAGGTCTGTGGGGATTTAGAAGGTTTAATATACCCTTTTCTCATTTTTTTGTCTATGAATGTGTGAACTTTGTTCATTTCTACATTGAATAGTGGAATTACCCAACCTTTCTTTGGGACAAAGTCCAGCTTGAAATCTACAGCATAATTCCAAGGCTTTCTTGTTGGCATTCACTCAGATTCTTTTTCTGAGAAGACATTGAGGAATTCATGGTAGACCTCTGGTACTGGTTCAGTTAGTCCTTCTTTTATAGTACAAAAAACAGAGTCTGTGGGAGCAAAGTGTTTATCTACTGAGAACTCAGTCCCCATAATTTTACAATATTGAGTACAATAAGGAAATGAAATGGTTTTCTCAGTCCAGTTAATTTTGGGGTTATGACAGTAAAGCCAGTCATATCCAATAATCATCTGGTAAGTACCCAGTTTAGATATATAAGCATCTATGGTTTTGTAATACCCAGCAATTTCCACAATCAGGGTTACCACATGTTGGATCTGCTCAATGGCACCTTCTGATTCATCAGTGTTATGTATCTTAATGGGTTATCAAGGGTATAAAAAGGAATGTCATGATGTAAAACATAGCACACTATTTTTTATTTCTGATGCCACACTCAAATGAAATGCTCTGATAGAAGAAAGAGATATATTGTGTAAGACTACATCAAAATCCAAAATAGGAAAATTATTGTTTGTACAAGAAGTGAAAGAAGAAGAAAAAGATTGTTCAGGTTTGTGCACATGAAAACCCTCTTCTCTCATGTGCTATTACTTTTTAAAGCCTTGGCTGCTCTTTGCTTAGCTTCTATTTCAAATTTGTCCTGATAGTAGGCTTCAGCTTCTGCCATGACAAATGCTTGTTGTACTGCAACTTGTGCTACAGGCATGGCCACTGGTGAGTGTAATGCTGGGCAACCTGTGCCTGTGGGTAATATCTGGCATTGTTATCTGCTGGGGACCTTTGCTGAGGCAGACATAGCTGTCTTTGGTATGAGTTTTGGGGGCAGTCAAGCTTGATATGCACAGATTTTCTGCAAAGAAAACAAATCCTTGTATTGAGGCAAGAAGACCCCAGTGCAGCCTGCTGCACACCTACATATTTCCATTGGGGCATTATGGCCCAGTTGAATTCCAGTTACTATAAACTGGGGACACAACAGCGGAGGAGCAAACAAAGGAGGGCAGCAACCTTGCAGCTGTGGAGAAAGGTGATAGCCTGAGGGGGGACCACACTCTGTCTACATCTGTTCATATGTGTGACCCTTGTTACAGTAGACCTCACACAAGTCCTCATAGTCCCAGAACTTGGTAGTGGGATGGTTGAGGTGAACCCATTTATAGATCTTGTACTCTATTGCCTTTTTGAGGAGTGTGATGGCATGGTGCTCCTTGATCTCAGATTCTTTCTTGAGAACTTCAAATCTCTAGAAAAAGGTCAATGGATGTCCATTTTGCTTGAGGCCCTCAAGCCTTCTCAATGACTCATGTGCCAGCACATCAATGCAGAAGTATCCATGGATTTCCTTTTGTAGCAAGGACCAACTTGGCCAAGCTGACTCTCCTTTTTTGCCTGTGGGAACATTGTTGGCATCGACAGTTTTGAAGTTCTCATCATCAAGGTATTTCTTGAGAGTAATCTGAGCAAACCCCTCAGTCTTTTTTGTGAACTGTGAGAGCATGGTGATGCAATGGAGCTTGTCCATCTTCCATGTTTGGGCATCCACCCAGAGGCAAAGCCAAACCCACCAAAGATGGAAAGTGGCATGATCTTCATTCCACTTTTCTGGATCAGCAATTTTCTTGATCACACTGGATTTTTCCTGATCAACATTTAATTTGGTGAGATGATGGATGAGCTCATTGAGGTCGATAGTTCCTGACATAACAATTTATTGGGTGGAGGGAGGAACAGGGGTGGAGTTAAGGACAGAAAAATTTGAGGCGGTGATAGGTAACAGAATAGGACAAAGAGTCTGTATATTTCTCTATGTGAGATAGGGTGAAAATCTTCTTTCAGCTGCTTACTGCCTGATATCTTCCAACCAGACTGTGGGCAATCTACAAACTTGATGATGTAAAAAGTACTTCTTCAACAGAAGGTAATATCTCCTTCTTTGTTGGCAATTCCAAAGGTGACTGCAGCAACCTATTGTAAAAACTACTAAAAACAATTACTATAGTTGTGGAGGAACCGGATATGCCTGGCTACAGCCATGGAAATACTACCCACGTTAGACTTGACATTATAGGTAATGACACAAACCTGCCTCTTGTAGTGTCAAAGGGGATATGGACTGTTAGGCACTCAACAGACAACAGGGGCTTGTGCACTATGCCTGGCAGCAACATTATCCATATTTATGATAATAAACAACCATATATGCAAACATTTCAGCAAGTGCTTTACTTGTCACTGTCAAGTGGTAATACCTCTTGTTCCCTTAGCTCTGGAATCCAGGCATTGTGTATAACAATCTAATCCGAGTATTATAAACTATCATGAATGACAACTCAAACCACAAGACTCAGACTATTTCACAGCATACATGGCTACTGACTCAACAAATGAGGTAGGGAGCTTCCTCCAAGAACAGTGTTAGCCTATGATGGGAATGTACCCAAGGCAATAACCAATGACAATGAACAAAATGGATTAGATCAGGGATACCAGTCATAGTGTGTCTACTTTATATATGTTACAGGTGTGTGCACAGACCATGCTGTGTATGAGATGATATACTAAGTATGGGTAAAGAAAAGAAAACTTCATGTGAATGGTAATGACAGCATAAGATAACAGGATGAAAATGAACATGGGAAATATATAGATAAGGTGTGAAATCAACAGAGATTAAAACCATGAGGTTGTCATGTGATTAGGCCTAGACCTTGGTCATGTGATGTTTTCATGATCACATGCTCTGAGTCATGTGACTTTGAAAGTGAAATGGTTAAATCTAAAAAAAATTTTGAAAGTATTCATATTATAATAGTATAGGCTTGTTTCACAATCTGCCTTAAGGCTACACAGTCTTCTTCATCTCTATACTGTGTATGCTTCTGTTCCACTTCATTTCATTTCCACTTTATGCTTCCATTTTGATTGATCTTCCATTCTGCCACATCCTCATGTGTGCAGCGTGGCTATGCTTCCATTCCTCACAGCTCCAAGGCTGTTCATCTTTATATGGACTTACCCTATGCCCCATGTACAAACATATATACACATGTCAGTAGTATATCAACCCCATGAATGCAGCTACCAGAGACCAGTTCAGTTCTCTTGGTGTTTTCCCAAAGCATCAGAGATAAACTCTTAGTCTCCCTTTCCTACACTTCCTGGTGGTTTAAGACATCTAGTGATATATGAAAAGCTTATGCTTTTAGGGTTGTTTCAGCTGGCTTCTTGACCTAGTAGACTTTGATCTCAAAATGATCCACATCCCTGGTTCTCACCTTGCAGGACCTGATGCCCTTTCCTACCAATTGACCACTTTTCTAAATCAGATCCTGATAACCAGGCAGTCACACTCCTTTCTCCTTCCATCTTTATTTGTGCCATTGACACAGCTCTTGCTGATAGAGTTGCTGCAGCTTCTGCCAGCTCCCTTCTTGTTCTCCAATGCCTTCAGTCCATCAATGAGGACATTCCTGCTGCCTTCTGCTCTTGACTCTCTGATTGGCAAATAGAAGGATCTGTCCTCATGTACAAAGGTCATGTATGTGTTCCAGATTCCAGGGACTTATGCTGGTCTATCCTCCAATGATGTCATGATTACAAGACTGCCAGACATCCTGGTTTCCTGAAAACACAGCAACTTGTCTCTGCCAAGTTTTGGTGGCCTGGTCTTGCCAGCCATGTCTGCTGTTATGTCAAATGCTGTGCTACATTCCAGCAAATCAAATCAAATACACATTCCATGATCCCTCCTCTCACACCCATCAAATCCTCTGCCTCTTGCCCATTCCAGCAGATCTTGTGCAATCTTATCACAGATCTCCCTGAATCCTCTTTCTTTGATTCTCTCCTGGTCATGGTAGATTATGGGCTTACTAAGGGGGTGATTTTCTATCCCACAAAGAAAATGATCACTACTAAGGGAGTGGCATCACTCTTTTTCCACGAAGTATATCTCTGCTTTGGTCTCTATGACAAAGTCATCTCTGATTGAGGCCCACAATTCACCTCCACCTTCACAAAAAAACTGGGTCATATCCTAAACTATGACCTCTCCCTATCCACCACATACCATCCTCAGACTGATGGTGAGATCAAACGAGTATCTTCATATCTTCTGTGGAAAAAA
>JBBPRF010000470.1:0-23035 GCA_038092875.1 Lanmaoa pseudosensibilis | reverse complement strand
GTCTCTGCACGATCCCTGTTTCCGTTTGAGGTCGCGTTCGGAGGCTTTGTGCTCGGATGCAGCTTCTTGGGCGAGGACGAGGTCCCACGTGCGGGAGAGCGAGTCCGATGACGTGACCACCACCTCTTCCGGGGGGCGATACATCGCCGAACCGACCCCCTCCCGTGCGGCGCACAATGCGTTGACATCTGCACTCGAGCCTTGTTGGAAAGCGACCACTTGTAGTAGTTGGGTTGGCAGCGGAGCCAGCCATCGCTCTCCATCGTGGTACAACTCCTCTGTTATGCAACATCTCAGGTACACCCACGAGGGAGATCTTGTTGAATGCACTGGAGAGTCTCCCTTTGTGCCACGCACAGACAAGCTTGCGAAAGTAACTGTGAACATTTGGGACGGGAGTCATCACGCGTCAAGGGCACCGCGGTAGAAAACGGTCGATCGGTGCATCATGATGCACACCCGAGCGGCGCTCTCTCGCTTGAGAGTACTATCGTATCGAAAACAAAGCGAGCTCAACGTGTCTGACGGGGCAGAGCGATACACACGACAGACCTTGTCCTCTTCATTCTTGACTCATATTCCGAATTCGCTGTTCCATGTAGCCGCTGGGGTTCCGGTGTGTCAGAACAGGAGTTATCCTTGACCAAGGTATGTCGACTGCTTGCCTGGTCGTCAAAACGAGGTCACCTAGCTGGGATCCGAGTAAGAATAAGCGCTAAAAACACGAGGTATTGAAAATAAGGAAACGTGGCAACAAGTTTACGCACCACAAGTGAATCGAAACGCCTTGTTCTTTGACATTTCTACACCGACGATTCTGTACCATTGCTGAGGATGTCGACGAATACCGGTGAGTAGCAGCTCCGGGGAGTGATTGAGCAATGCTGACAATGCTGTAAGACCAAACAATAGTACTTGACACCGCTCGTTCTGATTGGCTGTGCGCAGTCGCATTCCAGCCTGATGGAAAGCATCTTTTGGGGGGGAGTAGCGATGGGATTCGACAATGGCAACTCGCAGATGGTCAAGTGGTCGGAAAGCAAGCGGGAATGGAGTTGCGTGCCATTTCTGCATCAAGGGATCATAAGTGGATTGTATGTGGGACTACACAGGGAGCAAGTGTGTGGGATACAGAGATGCAAGAAAAGGTCATCGGCGTGGAGGGGGCAAACGTGGTCTATGCGGTCGACATTTCCGAGGATTCGGCCAGATTCGCCACTGGAACTGGAATAGGTGACGAGAACGCGAACGTCTGGAGCATCACGAGAGGGAAGAGACTCGTTGGCCCGCTCAAACATGAGGATCGTGTCACTGGGATCAAATTCTCCCCCAGTGGAGAACACATCGCCACTGCCTGCTATGGTCGCTCGATTCGCGTCTTTGACAGTCACAACGGGGACGAGCTCCTCACAATCAAGACTAACATTCCCCCATGGTTCCCAGCCACTCCCCTTGCATGGTCGAGTAACGGTCAGCAAATTTTCGCCACATCCAGCGACAAGAAAATTAGATCGTTCGATGTCTCCGCCGGGTCTCAGCTCGCTGAATCGCTGATTCTCCATGACGGCGACAATAGCCGTGATGCCCACTCTCTCGCTCTCGCTGCCAATGGCAAATTCATCGCTACCTTTGCACAACATTCAATCACATTCCTCGACACATCAACACTCTCTCGGATTGGCCCTATCATTGAGGACAGCAGAGAGATACGGTCTATTGCCGTATCTCCGGACAGTAGCTATCTTGCGACTGGACGACATGACGGGAAAATCGTCATTCGTCAACTCAGCAGCATTCTCATGGACTTGTATCCTTTTCATGTAAGTATTTGTACCTTCATGGTCTCAGCATGTCAGATAAGCCCCATTCCGTCTCCCGCATTGACAAACACCGAAGGTATCTGAGCAAGTACAACAAGACGCACAGCCTTTAGCCTCGAGCGGCGACGACAGCAAACCATCCAACTCCACCCCGGTAGGATTTGCCATTCCGTCACCGAAAGAGCCGCGCTAACTCGTTCGTTATGTATGTATAACAGACAGATCATGGGAACTCAAGTGAACTCGAGTCCGAGGGCCACAGCAGAGGCGGTGATAGCGATCTCCTTGACGTATGAGTTGGATCTTTTACCCCTCGATGCGAGTTCTCACGATGGCATAGACTGAGGTGCCGTTGAGCACGTCTGGTCCTCAGTTCAATTACGACGAGGTTGGTGATCATCATATTCTTTTTCTTCCTTTCGTGTTGACGCTGCCAAAGCCACCTTCCCCGGCCTCTTCTGCCCGCCCCCGGGAGGATGAGTCACTGGTGGTTGGCTCATCGCATGGTGCATCACTGTCATCACATCCCCCACCAACGACGTCCCCTCCAGAGGCACGTCTAGAGGAAAATCGCGACAATGCCGAGCCAATCGGGCGTCATTCAATATTTAAAAAGTGGTTACAGAGGAAGCATAACAAGAATCCTACTTCAGACAAGCCCGACCTCGTTTCCAGAAAGTCGCGTCGTCCCGCCAATCGTCGATCACCTTCCCACTCACCAATAAGGGCGGGTTCCACGAACGAGGGGCCTTCGTGGATGGCTGCAGCTAGGCGTAAGCGAGTGAGTGCTCTTCCTCGATGGACGATCCGATACAGTGCGGCTAACATATTTTTCTAGCGTGCGGTTGCAAAATCCCTCGTAAAATCACAGGTTCGTTATTCCTCTGATCTGTATATAAGGACTCATCACACGCTACAACAGAAATCACCTGCCAAGGTTCGTGCTCCCAACCAGCGGAACGAAGGTATTTCCCGTAGCAAACAACGTGCTACAAATTTTCCCAAGCATTCAAACATGGACACCTTGCGCAGCAGACAAGGTTCGGCAGATCCAAGTGAAGGAAGTGCGGTATGTCTTTCCTGGTAATGGTAGAACTCGTCACGATAGCTAACATCCTATCAGGCGCAACAAGGGAACGAAGAATCTCAACCATCAGCCACGAAGACGGAAACAGGTCCAGTGCGTCTTTTTCTGGTCATGGTAGAACCCGTCACGACAGCTTACGTCCGGTTAGGCGCAACAGGGGGATGATCCATCTCAACCCTCAGCCGGGGTCCATCTATCGGTGTGTGTCACCTTCATTTAACTTACATTGCTAGACTTACAGAGGATCAGCATCACAAAAGATCAGGCAACAGCACCCTTGCGATTACATTTCCTACTTGGTTGCTGTGTTTTCGGTCAGGTACACACGATGGGACGGATTGATCCAAGTGATCCAACCCAATACATGTAGATACTTCGCTGAATCGTGTGTATGTGTGTATGTGGGCACATGTGGTTCTTTGAGTATGGATCTCGATAAGCCCGTCTGTGATCGAGCTCGCGGAAATATTCATTCAACGGTCATTGAAAAAGTTTATACGGTGGTTGGGATTGGAGGACGGTATCCAGCACTGCACACGTCTCAGAAGACGAGTGCATGCCATGTCTATTAGCTGACGTGGGGTCTAACGATCCTCAGTCTCGTCGATAGTGCATGACCCATGCAGACAAAGGACGATGTGGGCGATGGGCCGTACGTTATCAGTATAGAAAAATAGCATGAACATGTTACTCACGGTAATATGTACAATGGGTGTAAGACCATCCAAACCGTTGTTTAGCAAGCTGTTGGAACATGATCATCATCGCCTTGTCTTTCTCCCGCATGGGAACCCCACGTTCACGCGCCGTCGCCACCTTGCCTTCCTTTGATGCGGCGCGTTTCTCTTCGAATCGTTTTCGGGCTGCAACAGAACAACACACCAATCTCTAAAACTATCGCCGCCACCCAGCAACGTCGATTCCTCCGCCTCATACCCATCGTCGCCCTTTTCCCGAAACGCACGATCGTTCTCTCTCCAAACACGTTTCTTCTCCAACATCCCCTCCCGACCCGCTTCTTTCGGTCCCACACGGTCTTTCGTCTCTGCACGATCCTGTTTCCGCTTGAGGTCGCGTTCGGAGGCTTTGTGCTCGGATGCAGCTTCTTGGGCGAGGTCGAGGTCCGACGCGGATGGGAGAGCGAGTCCGATGACGTGACAACCACCTCTTCCGGGGGGCGATACATCGCCGAACCGACCCCCTCCCGTGCGGCGCACAATGCGTTGACATCTGCACTCGAGCCTTGCTGGAAAGCGACCACTTGTAGTAGTTGGGTTGGCAGCGAAGCCAGCCATCGTTGCTGCGTCGTGGTACAGTTCCTCTGTTATGCAACACGTCGGGAATATCCACGAGGGAGGGAGATCTTGTCGAACGCACTGGAGAGTCTCCCTTTGTTCCACGCACAGACAAATTTGCGCAAATAACTGTGGACGTTCGGGACGGGGGTCATCGCCACGCGTCAACGGCACCGCGGTAGAAAGCGGTTGATCGGTGCATGCACACCCGAGTGGTGCCTCCGGTGCTCTCTCGCTCGAGAGCTCTCAAAGTACTGTCGTGTCGAAAACAAGGAGAGCTCAACGTGTCTGACGTGGTAGAGGGATACGCACGATGGACTTTGTCCTCTTCGTCCTTGAGTGATACTCTGAATCCGGTGTTTCTGAGAAAGTAATTGGATGAGGAGAGGGAGGGGATGCCGCCGTAGGGATGGAACCATGTACATCCCATATTAAATCGTAGCCTCGTACAGGACTATGTTCAATGGTGTTACATATATCGTAGCTCGTCCTCGTCGTGGCACCCTGTGGATCTGGTTGGTTAGCGAAGGTCCCAGAGATCGAGGGTGGTGTTCCAAGTGGCCACTGGAGTGCCGGTGTGTCAGAGCAGTCAATACCCTCGACTAAGCGGAGACCTGTATCTCGGAACGACAATGATTGGCGACTCGATATTGAGAAAGAAGCTCAGTGCTTTCTATAGCATCAAGCCCGATCAGCAGCCCTACGTGGTGTGTAAATGACCGTCAACTCCAGCGAGCGTTTGACACCGGTCGAAGTCCCGCGACAGTGCGTGGGCAGGTTTATCGACCCCGGTAGTTCATCGTTCATCCTGCAGCACATTGTCGTGCACTCGATCACGCTCTGCTAGCGTGCACGAGGCTGTGTGTGAGCACAACCATTCGAGCTCCGGATAGACACGTTGGGAGCGCAAGAACGTGTTGGGATGCACGCGTATTTTGTGCATGCTATGTATGTCACGCGCTGGTGTCATGCAGATGTACACTTGTCGTGAACCGAGACCCGCGGCCGACACCCGACGAACAATCATCGGGAAAGACACAAGGTCTCCTCGATGCTAACTGCGTAATCATCGGAATAACTCAAGGTCACTTGGCTGGGATCTCGAACAAGAATAAGTGCTAAGAACACGAGGCCTGCGTCAACAGACTATATTGAGAATAAGGAAACCTGTTTATGGAGCAACAGGTTGCGCACCACGAGCGAACCGAAACACCTTGTTCCTTGAGATTTCTACACCGACGATTATGTACGATCGCTGAGGATGACGTCGACGAATACTAGTGAGTAGCAGCTCCGAGAATATCAGTGATTGAGGAATGCTGACGATTCAGTCCGAGTAAGACCAAACGATAGTAATTGACGTTGGTAACTCTGATGTGGTGTGGGCGGTCGCATTCCAGCCCAACGGCAAGCATCTTCTTGGCGGGGGTCGAGGTGGAATCCGACGGTGGCGAGTTGCGGACGGTAAAGAGGTCGCAAGGCAAACAGGAATGGCAGTGTGCGCCATTTCCGTGTCGAAAGATCAGGAATGGATTGTGTGTGGGACTTGGAAAGGGGCGAGCGTGTGGGATGTGGAGCTGCGTAAAAAGGTCGTCGAAGTGGAGGGCAAATACGGGGTGTATGCTGTTGACATCTCTGCTGATTCGACCAGGTTTGCCATTGGGACTGGAATAGATGGTGGCTACACAGCGAGCGTCTGGAGTATGGCAACAGGGACACGACTCGCTGGCCCCCTCATCCATCGCGGTATTGTCAATGGTGTCAAATTCTCTCCCAGTGGCGACCACATGCTGGGGTGGCTCGATTCGCGTTTTCGACAGTCACAATGGGAGATCTTGCACTCATGACCATCAACACTGTGATACCCAAATGGGCTGCGGCCACTCCTTTCGCGTGGTCAACCGATGGTCAGCTACATCCCGCGACAACAAAATCAGGTCTTTCGATGTCTCCACTGGGTCCCAACTCGCCGAATCGCTGGTTCTCCATGACCGCAACGATGGCCGCTATGTCCACTCTCTCGCTCTCACTACCAACAGCAGATTCATAGCTACCTTTGCACCCCATTCGATCTCGTTCCTGGAGACATCAACACTCTCCCGTATTGGCCCTGTCATTGAGGACAGCGAACAGATACGGTCTATTGCGATCTCATCGGACAGTAGCTATCTTGCGACTGGTCGTTATGACCGGAAAATCGTCATCCGTGATCTCAACAACATTCTCCGGGACTTGCATGGCCCTCGGCCACGAGGACGGAAGTAGGTCCAGAGCATCTTTATCTGGTCGTGGTAGAACCCGCCACGACAGCTCACATATTATTAGGCGCAACAAGGGAACGATCCATTTCAACCCTCAGTCGGGAGGATCCATCTAACAGTGCGTGATACCTTTTTTTCAGTTACATAGATTGGATTAGTATCAGCCAGAATTAGGCGATGCTACACTCTCGATCAGGTTTCCCGCGTGGTTGTTGTTTCCGCTCACGTACACACGATGGGACGCATTGATTCTATACAATACGTGCAGATAGTATGCTGAATCATGTCCAGTTGAACATCTACAGTGTGGTTCTTCAGGCTTCGGTCACCTCGCAGCATTAGCATGAGTCTCGTCCATGGTCGAGCTCGCTGGGATCAAACGACGCTCGGTCTCATCGAGAATGCATGACGCACGCACAGACAAAAGAAGATGTGGGCGATGGGCCGTGTGTTACCAGTATATGATGATAGCATGAACGTGTACTCACGGTAACATGTACAATGGGTGTAAGACTATCCGAACCGCTGTTTAGCAAGCTGTTGGAACATGTCCATCGTCGCCTTGTCTTTCTCCCGTATCGCGACCGCACGTTCACGCGTTGTTGCCACCTTGTCCTCTCGCGATGCACCCCGTTTCTCTTCGAATCGTTTCCGGGCAGCATCCCGCCGTGCTATACTGTCGTAGACGTCAGTAACGGGCTTGGTGATAAACTGAACACCATACTGGTCTCTAAAACTATCACCGCCGCCCAGCAACGTCGACTCATCCGCTTCATACCCATCGTCCCCCTTTTCGCGAAACGCACGATCGTTCTCTCTCCGAGCACGTTTCTTCTCCAACATTCCCTCCCGACCCACTTCTTTCGGTCCCACCGTGTCCTCCATACGGTCTTTAGCCTCTGCACGATCCCGTTTCCGTTTCAGATCCCGTTCGGAGGCTTGATGTTCCGATGCGGCTTCTCGAGCGAGGACGAGGTCCGACGCAGATGGGAGAGCGGGTCCGATGACGCGACCGCCACCATTCCCCGAGGGGCGATACGTCGCCGAATCGACCTCTTCGCGTGCGGCGCGCAATGCCTTGGCATCTGCACTCGATCCCTTGTCAGCAAACGACCACTTGTACGCAGTTTGGTTAGCAGCGGTGCCAGCCATCGCTGCTGCGTCGTAGTACAGCCCCTCTGTGATGCAAGTCGTCAGGGGCACCCACGAAAGAGGGGGATATTGTCGAACGCACTGGAGAGTCTCCCTTTGTTCCACGCACGGACGAATTTGCGAAAGTAACTGTGAACGTTTGGGAACGGGCGTCATCACCGGGCGTCAACGGCACTGCGGTGGGATAGTTGGATGGGTGTATGCGCACCTCCGCGCTCTCTCGCTGGAGAGCTCATCAAAGTACTGTCGTTTCGAAAAGCGCTCAACATGTCTGACGGGGTAGAGGCATCCACATGACAGACCTTTTCCTTTTCGTCCTTGAGCCATACTCTGAATTCGGTGTTCTTGAGAAAGTAGTCGGATTCTGAGATGGGGGAGACACCGTTCGGGAGGGAAGAATCTCCTTGTGAGCGGTCGCGGTCGCGCGTGGATGGCATCGTAGAGCTTGGAGTTGTTCCAAGGGAAGGAGTTATTTGGCTGTGTTATTTCTACAAGGCTTTGCCCATATATAGAAAATAGCCCCTGTCTTCTCTCTCCCATTCCAATCTACTGAACATACGTATGAATCATGGCATGGGACATGGAGTGCTAGCATAGAAAAAGTACGACAAACAATGCACACATCCCATTTTAAATCGTAGTCTCGTATGGTACAGGCACCATCGTCTGTGGTGCGTTTTCAGCAATCGACACAGTGTGGGCTTCCCGAGGGAGTGCATGCACGCGCTTCAACGACACACGTTCTAGCGCACCCCATCAGCATGCATGGTTCCAAACTCAGACATGGCGTACGTACCGCCCTTTTCCTTCGCAGCGACGTGTGCGTCGTGGTTGCGCTTCACCCGGTCCAAGAACTCTTGCCGACACTTGGAGTGTTTGACGTGCTCAACCCGGAGGTTGACACGCTTCTCGATGTACCGGTTGCCAACGACCTTGTAGACGATGACACCGACGGCATGTGGTGTCACGTTGTAGACGATTCCAGTTCGTCTGCATTCAGATATTAAAAACAAACATCCGGTGGGGTACGTATGAAACGGACGGACCCGTGGTAGTATTTGTGGGGCATGCCCTTTTGCTGGGCGGCGTTGGCCTTGATGTCGACGATATCGCCGACACGGTAGTTGATGAGGTACGTCGACAACTTAACGGGGCCGTGCTCTGATGCGTTCGTTGGGATCCGAGTTTACGCAAAGACAGCGCTGGATACTTACCCTTGAAGCCCCGCTTGAACATGTCGCGCGTGCGCGCACGGTAACCGAATGAGTGAGGCATCTTGAGTGCTGCGTGGTTGCTGTCAGCAACGACGACGAGGAAGGTCACTAGTGGACTTACGGTGTCGGCGTTGTCGATGTCGGTCTTGAGGGTGGTGTCGAGTGGATGAGCCGGGTATCTCCGGTGGCTTGGATGGAACTGTACAGTTGTGGCGCACACACCCACTCGCGTCC
The DNA here is from genome assembly GCA_038092875.1 of Lanmaoa pseudosensibilis. Taxonomy (NCBI): domain Eukaryota; kingdom Fungi; phylum Basidiomycota; class Agaricomycetes; order Boletales; family Boletaceae; genus Lanmaoa; species Lanmaoa pseudosensibilis. Next base: position 13,972 of record JBBPRF010000470.1, on the reverse strand, counting down.
AGTATAGCCGTGGACTGACACACGTCCGTCCTCAAGAAAAATGCCCAGGTACCGTCCTCGTCGTACCCAACAATCCCCACGTCGTTACTGATTCTTTCACCGCAGGGCACCACGGAACCACAGCAAGACGTGAGTCTCGAGATCGTACCACAAATTGGAGTACTCATCGCGATCTTGATAACGCTACAGTTACAAGGTCCCTCATCGTGCATTCGGTTCAGCTCGTCTCGATGCCGAGTTGAAGGTACTTTTATTCGCCACAACCGCGTTGATGAAGACTGACATTCTTATGGTGTCTAGCTTGCCGGCGAGTACGGCCTCCGCAACAAGCGCGAAATCTGGCGCATCGGTCTCATCCTTTCCAAAATCCGTCGTGCTGCCCGTGAGCTGCTCAAGCTCGATGACAAGGACCCAAAGCGCCTTTTCGAGGGTAACGCCCTCATCCGTCGTCTCGTCCGTATTGGTGTGCTCGACGAGACCCGCATGCGTCTCGATTACGTGTTGGCTCTGAAAGTCGAGGATTTCTTGGAACGCCGGCTGCAAACGCAGGTGTTCAAGACGAACCTCGCCAAGAGTATTCACCACGCTCGCACGCTCATCAGACAGCGCCACATTCGGTAGGACGGAATTTTCCAAAAAAAAAAAAGTATAAACAGGATGGCTCATCTGATTCTCTTGAAGCGTTGGAAAACAAATCGTCAACGTCCCATCGTTTGTTGTTCGTCTCGACTCGCAGAAGCACATTGACTTTGCGCTCACTTCGCCATACGGAGGCGGACGCCCTGGTCGTGTCAAGCGCAAGCGGGCTGCTGCAGCTGCCAAGAGAGAGGAGGGCGGCGACGAAGAGGAGGAAGAGTAAACATTCACTTTTGTTCATCTACTTATCCCAGGCTCTATGTCCATGTCATTCTTCATCACGATGTCCTTGCATGCTATGGACATATGCCAAAACGACACCACCACTGTATCTGTCTGACTCTTTTTTGCGTTTGAGATGTTTCCGCCTCGTCGGGTTTATTGCGATGAAATCCAAGCTCAGCTGTCTTGTTTACGATCACAGGCCCAGGGCTGTTTCGGATAATTCGTATTGCGCCCATCTTGGACAGTCACGCGATCTGCAAACCTAGATAACTCCGCCCTCTCCCCTGACTTGACCTTCACCCCAACCAGCACCATCGTATGTCTGACATTCTACCAGCCCAACATCCCCCAGCTGGTAAGTATCCCGACACTAATACACGAAATACGACTCGCGCTGACGGTCGTTGGCCTTCCTCTTATGCGGGTAGTGAGAGTCGGCGGTCGTCGCCTCTCTATCAGCGCACGTCCCAAACCCCACAACGCCCCGTAAGTCACACACACACGGGCCAACATTCTACTCTGAAATTGACCACACCAAAGCAGCGGTACGTCCCCTCCCGGCGCGAACGCCCATCCCGCCGAGAACGCAGACTACCCGCGTCCCGCCCCTCACGAGGGGGAAGGCGAAGAGCAACAGGTGCACCCTCCCCCGCACAACGAGGAAGAGGCTCCAAAGAAGGAGAAGAAGCATGGATATGGTAGTCATGACAAGAACAGACTCAAGGAGAGCGCGTATCGCAAGCTCGATGCGACGATGCCTTCCAAGGATCATTTGGGATCGAAGCACTCTTTCGGAGCCTCGGGCAGGATCGGTCAGCCCATGGGCAAAGTGTTGACTGTTTGAATCAGTCGAATAAGTGTGCGTGGTGCGGACTGAAGAATTGGTGTTGAATTTGCGAGGCGAATGTTGTATACATAGCTGAATCATGTATGTATTTGTACCGGCTGCTCAGAAATCTCGGTGTGCTCAGAGCCCGAACGGACGATAAGCATAAGCCTAGCGGGCATAACAGCGCTTATTTTGTCATGAAGGTGCATAGCGAAGAGAATACTAATGATACACGCGAAGACGATCATGCAGTGGCCTTCTTCCCCCGAGCCCTCTTTGGTGGACGAGGTTTCTTTTCTTTCTGTGCAGCAACGAGAGCAGAAGTGCGACCGAGGGCGGCCTGTCCATGATATTCTGTCAGTAAATTATACCACAGGATGATCAAGGACAGAGATGAATGTAGTCGCCAATCGGGGGCCTCCCCGTAACGAAAGTAGACGGAGAGGATAAATGCCCAATGGAGACTGTCCAGAAGAGGACTACATTAATATTGCAAACATGTCCACGCTCAACTTTCATGCACCAAGTAGGTGTTTTCCAGCGAGTTCTAACGAGAGTGCGTTTTGGGTTGATCTCCAAATCAAGGCAAAGGGGGGGGAGGGAAACGATGCCTAAAAAAATAAACTATAGAAGAGTACTCACGGTGCGGAGATCAGGGCGGTAACCCTTCTTTGCGAGACCAGCAGTAACACCCAGCGCACGACGCCCGCCAGAACGGTTACGGATCGTGAATGTCGTCCGGGCAGTGCGGACTTGCTGGGGCGTCGCCTTGGACTTGTTCACGGTAACCTGGATCCCTGAGGGAGAGTCATTTATGTCGATTGTCTGCGAAACATCATTGCATCAATATTTCTTTATGATATCGATATTGGAGTCTCCTTGCCTTGGCGTTGGCAAGACCGGAGTACTTGTGTGAATGAAGGTTGCGGAGGTTACCCTGTTATGATGACACGTCGGGTGGATGGAACGCAAAACAACAGAGCCTCACATACGGGCTCGGTGGAGAAGATAGGGCCCTCCGGGACCTTCTTCACGAGGAAGGAGTTGTATTTCTATCAAGGAGAAAAAAAAGTGAACGTTTCATCTGGGGGATGGTGGGTGGAACTTACGCGGAGAAGGAGCCACTGGAGATCTGTCGACATCGTGCAGAGGTGGGTTTGCTGGTTGTGCCGGACGATGAGCGAATGTGGCTGATTCCAACTGTACAGTCAATCCAAATACAGCCAAATACAAGTGCACAGGGGATCGGGAGTTGCCGATGCTTCCCAACTACCAAAGGAGGTAAGTAGGAGTTGGGCTTGTGTTCCGTGCACACGGACATGGACTTCGAAGGGGATATTTCAAAAGGTATCTACGCCTACGTTGCGCTGCCAACGCGGAACTTCAGAATTCCGCATCTACTCGAGGGCCCAATAGCGTTAATATTCTTTGAGCTTGTGCTCGAGGTCTCCTCGGGAATGCGCGATATTAACCGAGTACTGTGCATACTCGCTTGGAATGTTGTCAGGTGCGGGAACTTGTCGAGTTTCTTCTTTCGTCCTGACAGCTCACAATCTCTACTACTCATCGCCGGCCTCGTCCAGCCGGAGCGGCAGCAATGCGATCCTGGTACGTCACCGCAGTCTATCGAGCACCGTTCTCCTTTGACACGGTCGTGCGAAATGGAAGTAGGTTCCGAAGGTAACACCCAACACGAGGGCCTCTCCGACGGTGGTGCCGTTTTACTCACGCTACATATAGCTGTTTGTATCAGTTCCAGTTGCCGCCATCCGACGGGTGCCCATTCGACTGCCAGGGACCTCACGAGCGTCACATAAGTGCATAAAATGTGTATACATAAAGTGCGACAGCCAAGGACCACTCGCCGAAACAACGCACCCAAAGGCCATACTCACAACCTGTCAACTATCGGATTGGGAAGTTTCGCGGAAGGTGGAACGACGTGACACCCGTCGGAGTGCATAAACGTTGATGTAGAGCGGCCAGCCGTGAGTTTGGAAAGCAAACCATCCCTTAATGAACTCTCGATTGCTTGAGCTACCGGGGAGCATCTGTGGTATTAGTGTTGCTGCCGCTGCCCTTGTCGTCGTCGTAAAGTTGTCCCAGCCTTCCAAGGTGAGTGTAGTTTCCGGAAATACTTGCTCTCCTCAATCTAGGCTTGTTTCCCTAGCTTGACGCTATACCCGCAGCCGGGTCGAGTAGTTGGTTCGACTCATGGCGGGCCAGTTTAAAGTATCTGATCAATGGGCTGGACGTTGTGCAACAAGGGTATGAGGAGGCAAGCCTGGTGCTTCGCACACTTCATGCATGCTCACTTGCAGTGTTTCAGCACAAGTCAGCGCCATTCAGGGTTGCAGATCTCTACCGCTGGGTAGTCATTCTCAGCAGCCGCGAGCATGTGGAAGAATTACGAAGAGCACCCGACGATACGCTTTCTTTTTCGGAAGCCGTTAATGAGGTGAGTAATTATATCCTTCCAGTGAGATTAAGTTGGTCTTAATGTCACTGACAGCAACTTCGTGTCGAGTACACAATGGGACCCCAGATCCACCATAACTCCTATCACATTCCAATTGTACGCTCACAACTGACGCGGAATATCGGAGCCTTGTATCCAGAAATCAAAGATGAAATGATGACGGCCTTTGATGACGTGCTGGATCTCAGGGGCAATGGTGAGCACCTTGCTCTCAGTCTTTCATGCACTATTCATTAATGTTTGGAGCACCCAGAATGGAAGAGTGTGCTGGCGCTCAGCAGCGTGCAAAAGGTAGTCTGCAGAACGAGCAACAGACTGTTTGTCGGACTCCCATTGTGTGAGGCTTCCTATCGTCTCCTTTTTTATTCTTCTGCTCTTACTCCAGTTGCCATAGGCCGTGACCCTGACTGGATAGATCTCAACATCCAGTATACCATCGATGTTTCGAAAGGAGCGGCGATTGTCGGGCTGTTCCCGGACTTGCTGAAACCGTAAGTCACTTGTTGTCATCTGTCCGAGGGGCTAGCTTTCAACGTAGTGACAGCATAGCTGCCTGGTTCTGTACGAGCGTTAATCAAAGCAACCAGCGTGGAAGGAAGCTCCTTGGTCCAATAATCGAGGAGCGACAAAAATACCTAAACGAGTACGGGAATGAGTGGGCCGACAAGCCTGTTGGTCAACCTCGTTCGTAGACGAAAACAGCACTCACTATCGGTTTTTTGACAGAACGACTTTTTATCATGGTTGATGGAAGAGGCAGAGGGTCCGGAGTTGACCATGGAGTTCTTGACAACTCGCATATTGGTCATCAATTTCGCATCTATCCACGTGGGTCCCGATGTCATCTCCTTGCATACCTGTGACATTCAGATCTTTCGATTTTGTGGTTAGACGTCTACCCACGTACGCTTCAGATCTCACGTTGCAGCCCTAACCCGTTTGATTGACGACATATCATAGAGCTTCACTCATGCGCTCTTCTATCTCGCAGCCAATCCAGAATATATCCAGCCTCTTCGCAAGGAAGTTGAAGCCATCATTGAGCAGGAGGGATGGTCGAAGGCTGCACTGGGCAAGATGCGAAAAGTGGACAGCTTCCTCAAGGAATGTCAACGTCTCGAAGGCGTCTGCGGCTGTACGTGTCTCCACACCCATTCGATGCGTTCAGCAACTCTGATTATTCGGCCAATCAGTGAGTCTGACGCGCAAGGCGTTGAAAGACTTTACGTTTTCGGACGGCACGTTTGTACCAGAAGGCACCACGATCTCCACAGCTGTTCGATCTATGCACCATGACGAAGCGCTCTACGAAAACGCGCGCACATTCATGCCATTCCGATTTGCGGACTTGCGTGACGAGGACGGCGAGGGTGTGAAGCATCAATTCGTTTCGACGACAACCGAGTATTTATCCTTTGGACATGGTCGACATGCGTGGTATGCTCTCTTCCTTTACTTTTTCTCGTTGTTTTCCACAAACGACCATGAGGAAATCGCTGATTGTGTGCTAGCCCTGGACGTTTCTTTGCTGCGACCGAGCTGAAATCCATGTTGGCCCACGTCGTGGTGATGTACGATATCAAGTTGGCGGACGGCGCGACGCGTCCCAAAACACTGCATTTTGCGACGGCGACGATCCCTGATCCGAGCGCAAAGGTTATGTTCAGAAGGAGGGTTGAATAAACGAGTCCCTTGTATCATTACGCGTGTTATATGCCCAATTTTTCTTTTCTTTTCTTTGCTTTGTTTTCAACAAGGAGTGGTTGGATGAGTCAACTTAAGGTTGACCAGGACTCCATGAATCTATGTACATTACTCAACAGCACTTTACTTTTTTTTTTTGACTGTCATGATTCCCACTCATATGTATGTACTACCACTGCCACAACTGAGATTGATACCCTGGAATGAATGTACCAGAATTTCTACCCGACGGACGTTGCATCCACAGTTTGAACTTGATATATATTATGAAGTCTCCGGCCTCCGGTAGCTCGACCATCTTCCAACTCGATCCCATCGTTGTCATCTCATGGGAATAGTTCCGGGATGACTCGGACATGTTAGGTGCTTACTACTACTCTAAATTTACAAACTTGGTGCTTTCGGTCGAGTACGCAATGGGACCTCAGAGTCAAATTCAACATAACCCCTATGTATCATATTCCAGTGCACACCTTTTTAAATTGCGAAATACAGTTCTCCGTTGGAAGGTTTGTAACTTTCACCTGCTTCAAGACGCATTCGGACCCGGATGTGGGCTTCAAGTACATACTACTTGATTGGCTTGACTCCTCATGGACCAGTGGTCCCAAAGTACATAGTACCTGATGAATGCTCAAAAATGTCTTATAGCACGAGTAGGCTGCGCCTGCCGTGGCCGACGGCGGGAAACACTGAGACGGGCGGGCGACAGAACTGGACCACGCTCTATAGGGGACTACGAAGCACGGGTACAAGGGGCGACTAAGGCTGTATCTCTATGGTGTGCGGCCATTCAAGATCGCATAACAAAACCGACTCGTACTGGAAAGGTCTAAGCTTTCAAGCTTCAAGTTCAGGAGGTACTAGGCTTGACTGAACGACCCCCTTGTAGGTATGTATGTTGTATGCCCCAAATCTTGCATTGGGTTTCCTTTTTTTTCGACGAGAAAGAGTGGGGGGCAAGACACGAGGTGGGTCCAAGGCTCTCCAGTTTAATCTACGTTATTCATAGAACATTAGTTGACTCTCAGACCTCATCATTCACAGTATCACTCCCATTTCTGAGATAGATTGATACTCTTGTTGGCGAACAGATGACTCAGTGAGTGATTCGTCGAGTAACATGTCCCCCGCAGGGCATGTGGTTACGGGCTGGCCAACTTGTCTGGTTCGAACTGAGGCTTGCCTGCTCCTCTTGGGTGAATCTCAGATGGGGACTTGTGTGTGGAACTAGCTTGTTGATGACGAGCGCTCGTATCCTTTGGATGAACCATGACACGTAGTCTAAGGAGAAATCACTTCCAGTCCGGTCATTCCTTCCTGTATTCAGGTACGGGCCTGGTGGTGGCACATTAACCGCCATCCAACCCAGATTTACTTTGTAAGCCCTTATCGTCCCTCTCGATCCTGTAGTTTGCTGACATTTCATATCCGTACGATATTATAAACCTGGTGGCTGACTGGTACCGCTCTATTTCAAGTTGCCTTGGATGGGTAAATTGCAGGCGAGCCCCATGTTCAGCTGGGTCGGATTGCCTCTAGATGCAGGCATCACGCAGTGTCACCTTCCCGATCGAAGCCTGCGAAAAAGCACTCTTTCCCCGCCGAACAAGCCCAGAATAAGTAGTTCATTACCTCATTACAACATTCAAATATACGTCACTCTGTTTGCACACATCAAGTGGATGTCTCAAGGTAAGAGTGATTAGGTATTGATTATGCGAACTTGAAAATCTAGGTTCCGTGAGGCCAGTTTCCCTGACATGGTACATCTCACCCTGTTCTGCTGATGGCGGTATCAGGCAGCTAGATTAAAGTCATCGATGCGCATTGCAATCATCTTGACACATTAATTAAAACCCACCATCCGTTGGGGGGAAACGGCGTCACGACGGCGCATTCAGTTCTCCGTTGGGGTGGGGCTATATATGCCGATCGAATTTTACGCCAGGAAGATCCATCCCTCTTCTTCCTATGACTTCCCCAAAACTAGATCTACCCACGGACGCCACAAATCTCACTTGTCTCGGCGCAGGTGTTCTCGTTGCCATTCTTGTTGTCACGAAGATGTTCCAGCGGTCGGACGTACGTGAGGTTACAGTTTTGATGTTCGGATCCTAACCTTTTACCAGCTCGGTGCATTCCCAACTGTGGGATCGAATAGCTGGCTAGGATCACGGTTGGCCGGTCTCATGTTTCCTACGAATGGTCTAGATGTCATTCGAGCAGGCTACGAAAAGGCAAGGGCGTCGTGTCGCATTTCCTGGAGTCTCAGTTGACAGTTATTCTAGCACAAACACAGACCATTCAAGGTTGCCGATCAGTACCGATGGTTGGTCATCATAAGCAGTCGCGAACATATGGAAGAACTGCGAAGGGCCACCGAAGACCAGTTTTCTTTTAGCGAAGCCGTTAGAGATGTAGATAGCCTTTTTTTCCCTTCATGAAAGAAGCTTACGACAATGTTTATCAACAGCGAATTTCTGCAGATTATACGCTGGGCAAAGGCATTCATGTCAACCCTTATCATATTCCGATTATTCGTTCGCAACTCACCCGCAATATCGGAGCCTTTTGTCCTGAAATCAGAGACGAGATTGTCACTGCGTTTGACGAGGTTCTGGATCTGAAACACGATGGTGAGGAGTTGATGATCCACCAATATTTATCGCTTGCTAAGATTGAGGGTATGCAGAATGGAAGAGCATGCCGGCCTTGAACACGATTCAAAAGGTCATTTTCAGGACGAGCAACAGATTATTTGTCGGTCTTCCTTTGTGTACGCAGGTCCCTCAATCAAATTCCCGTTCGTTTTTCAGTTCGTTTGTTCTAGGCCGTGACCCTGATTGGATGGAATTCAACATCCAAAATGGTCTCGATGTCATCGCTGGAGGGAATTTCCTTCAACGCTTCCCCGCATTTTTGGCACCGCAAGTTCTTGTCAGTTTTCTACATCAACACCTATCCTGAGTTCTTGATAGTTTCGTCGCTCTTTTCATCCCGAACATTACTCGATCCACCGAGCGCGCTATGAAACATCTTGCTCCAATCATTGATGAACGGCAGAGATGCCTCGATAAGTACGGGGATGAGTGGGTCGACAAGCCTGTTCGTCGGTCTTATCTGCTATTGTAGTAATACTCACCGTTGGTCCGGTAGAACGACTTTCTTTCGTGGATGATGGATGTGGCAGAGGGTGAGGAGCGCACAGCGAAACCCTTGACAGCTCGTGTGTTGGCCGTCAATTTTGCTTCTCTTCATGTAAGTACCGGCCACTCTGCGTGATAATTAACACCTAGTTCAACTTTGTTGTAGTCAACTGCCCAGGTAAGTGCGATGTCAGGCGTCTGAGTCAGGGTCTTATCAATAATTCTAGAGTTTCACCCACGCGTTGTTCTACCTTGCAGCTAACCCTCAATACGTACAACCCCTTCGTGAAGAGGTAGAAGCTATCATTGACCAGGAGGGTTGGTCAAAGGCAGCATTGGGCAAGATGCGCAAGATCGACAGCTTCCTGAAGGAGAACCAGCGTTTAAAAGGAACTGGATCAGGCAAGTTACCTCGTATTCGCGCGCAGAAAATACTGACCACGAACTATCAGAGAGTCTTGCGCGCAAGGCGATGAAGGACTTTACGTTCTCCGATGGAACGTTTATCCCGAAAGGGACATTGATCTCTGCAGCCTCTGGGTGTATTCACCTTGATGACGATTTTTATGAAAATGCGGCCCTGTTTGATCCATTCCGATTTGCCAGAATGCGAGAAGCGGTAGGAGAGGGCACGAAACATCAGTTCGTTTCGACCAGCCTGGAGTACCTGCCGTTCGGGCATGGTAGAAGCGCATGGTATGTGCTCGCTCTCCGTTTCCCTTTGGCATTGCTTGATGCGGATTTGGTGGTTAGTCCTGGTCGATTCTTTGTCGCGAACGAGTTGAAAGCTACGTTGGCGCATATCGTCCTTGAGTATGACGTGAAGTTGGAGCAGAACACGACCATTCCAGAGAGTATCCGCGCCGCTACTTCTATCACAGCCGACCCAAACGCGAAGGTCATGTTCAGAAGGAGAAAATATTGATTTTTTTTCGTATCGGAATGTTACATATGTGCGGTTCTTGTAAACTTGGTACTTCGGAATGGATGGTTGCGACAGCAGGAGTGGCACAGCCACAACGGACGGAGCCGGAATTGTTCCGAGGTTTCCCACATTTTGAAAAAGTGTCTCTGCTTGCAAGTCACTACTTACCATTCGTTACTCCTCGACCAACATGCGCATCGTGTCCTCCGTCCTCCGCGCACGCCCCACCGTGGCCCGTCGTCGCGCTGCCCCCGCACTCCCCGCCAGGATCCGCTTCTCGTCGTCGGATGCACACAGCCAAGAGACCTTTGAAGCCTTCTCGGACCGCTACGTTTCCTTCTTCCAAGGCGCAGAGGACCTCTTCGAGGTACAACGTGGCTTGAACAACTGTTTTGCCCAGGACCTCGTTCCCTCTCCTAGCGTCATCGAGGCTGCTGTCCGTGCGGCGCGGCGCGTGAACGACTACGCGACTGCCGTTCGCATATTTGAGGGTATCAAGGAGAAGGTGGAGAACAAGCAGCAGTACCAGGCGTACTTGGACGAACTCAAGCCCCTTCGGGAAGAGTTGGGTACGTCATTCACTGTTTTTTTATTTATTTTATTTTTGGCGCTGACTTTGGGGCGTGTTGATGTGTACGCTAGGCATCGAGACAAAAGAAGAACTGTACACTTCATGAAACCCGTCTGCTAGTTGGATGGATGGACGCTTTGAGTGAGTATTCAGGTTCCTCGTGTGATATGGATGCTCATATGTGAGAGCAGTAGATGCAGTTTTCGGACAACTATTGTCGTATACTTGCCCCCATTTAATCCAAAACGTTGCGGAACACACTTTGTAGCTGAGAGTGGATAGTCTAGCCTCGTTTGCACCCATCATCGAACTCTGGTTAGTCTCGACTGGTCTCCTTGGCACACTCGCAAAGCGTCCCGGTATATCAAAACAACACTTCGGAGTTGCATTCTGCCCCAACAAGAACACATTATTGTTGTTCCTGGAAGCGCGGAGATTGCGTGGTAGGCCGTACATTGTATCTTACCTTGGAATGGCTCTCCGTCCGGCGGAATTATGTGCGTGATACATTGGGGTTGTTCACTAGGAGTGCTCTCAGCACCCCCGTAGATCGAAAGTCGGGGTAACTGGTGGGGATTTTGGGGCTTGGGACCGTAGTGTTCCGTTCCCGCGATCCTTCTGTGTACCTGCCGTACCGATCCTCGGAGGCAGACACCTGACGCTGGAAAATGAGTGGTTAGGTTCCGTTATGCCAAATACTCTCCCACCACGAACTATGTCCCACTCGTTCGTCCATGCCAGTAGGCCATCCGATACTGAGTACTGATGTGTCACCATCCATCAGGAGCCTTGGCAGGAAAAAAACCAACCCACACCTCCGCTGTGAATCTTGATTGGGAGATCCCATCAATGTTTTTGCTGACGTGTCCGCTATCAAGTCAAAGAGGCGTTTGTGCGGAAGATGGTAGGTCACTATCACGCCACTATTTCGTGTCATCGCCAACGACTCGGAGGTTGTTCTCCCAGTAAGACTGTCATCCAGCTGTTGGTTCCTGCACCAGGGCCCCGGGTCTGTCCTACGACATCGGGAAAAACTAGGTGAATCCCGACTGATTTCGGAATCTATTTATTGTTCTAATCAGATTTCCCCTGCTTGACTTTGGCTTTCTAGGTCTTTTGTCACTCACTGACGTTCAACGATGCGCCCACACTCGCTCCTGATCCTGGAAAACGCCATGCAACGTCTTGCACAACGCAGTTGGCAAGATTAAAGACTGGCATAAACATTGGACAAGACAGAATCTTGGCCACTCCAGACTGCTCCGGAGCGGGCCTGGAGCGCTTTGGAACACTCCAGATGCCGTTTTGTCCAACGTTTAGACTCAGTCTCAAACACTTATAACCACGTTGTGTTGGGCTCTAAGCGGACCAACTATTATCTCCACCTTTTTTCCCGGTTGATATACGAGGTCCTCGGCTTTTTTCATCTTACCCTGCATACGATGACAGGGTAGATCTCTAATCGTCGTCAAGCTGAGTTGCCCTCCCACTCTCATGTATCGTCGCTTGATGCGATGCGAGATAAGAAATTAGGGCCGACCCGTCATGATGATGCACGTTCAATCTCATCGTCTATGCCTTACGCTGACAGTTGAGTAAGACTTATTAAACGTGCGCGCGTGGGTTCCTTCCACCGTACATACACTCGCTTCACTTATCTATCTTTCCTCCCACAGCGACTCCTCAGTTACGTCAAGGTCCTTGTGACGAGTTTGTGTATTTGACAAATGACGGAGGCTATCATGATTCATCAGAAATTGTCGTGAGACTTGGTGTACTTTTTTTTCCTTCCATCCTTTTTTTCTCCTGAGAATCTTCGCGTCGCCGTTGTCGTTTGTGGCGTCCGATAGGTGTGTCACGACACGATTGGTATTGCTCATCCCCGGTTCTGTTCCGGACCGAGGACCGTCATCGCGCTTTCTTCTCCCAAAGCAACCTAACCATCGAATTGATTCATGCGTCCACTGCAAGACACGCTCGCTGGGCAACGTTGCACGTCTACTAGGAGCATGTATGACACACGTTTTCCTCCGTACGGTAAATCAAAATCTAGAGACACTAGCAGATGAGGCCAAGGTGCTCGTCATGACCCACCGAGGACGCGTCTCCCACAGCTAGCGCTCGCATCGCACGATCTGCCTTCGCATCCGGCAACTGCCATGTTCCCGGATGTCCGGGTGCTCGGACTCAAGTCTAGCGCAGCACGCTCAGCGATGACGCCACAGGTTCGGATCGCCATCCGTTGACCAGGCGTGGTGGAAACATGCCGTGGGTTGCGTCGCGTCGAACACTCGGACCGATGCTGTCATTCAGCACGCCCACACTCAGTGCCACCAGCTATCAATGTACCGTGCTGTGGAGCCACCTTTGCGATGGAGATGTGGCGCTGTGGCGGAGACGTGTACACTAATACATATTACACGTATCGATCCGTATCGGCCTCCGATCCAAAAGGGTCGAGAAGACGAGAAAGGAAGAAAAAGCCGCTGGCAACCAAACACCAAAGTGACGTCTATTCAAAACTTGATACACGGTCACGAGCGACAGATATGCACAGGCGAGCTTTGTCCCTTGTTTTTTCGTTGATTGACTCACCGCTTGTCGTATTCTGAATCATTAACTTTAACTCTTTTGACTCCTGTGACGAACCGGCTCCGTGTTCATCGCATATAACACATGGTACGCCCGGTGAAGGAACGCGCAGCAGTCCAAGATGTTTGACGCGTCGACGAGAGAACCGAGTTCCGACATCCGAACACCCAGCGTCTGCCACTTTGGACGTCTCGCCATAGACAGAGCGGTTCCGACGCACCTTTTCACGCATGGCACAGTAACATTAAAACATATCATCATCTGTACGGGCCCCTGACAATATCCCTGAAGTTCAAATACACAATATTCGATCGATCGATCCCCTTCCAAATGGATCATGGATCATCCATACTCCGACCCACACACGTCGGAATGCGTTGCTCTGCAAAGGTCGTCACGTTCACCACTCCCGTTGTTGGCTCAAGTATAGCCCATGCTCCGACAGCGGCAAATATTCGCATTCAAGCCAGGGAATCCATATCAAAGGTCGATTATGGGTCCGCGACGTGCACACACTGCCTTCGGCATCTCTACCCCAGTACCCATATTAACATGGTGAGGCGTCCGAAAGGCACCGAAGAGTCACCTTGTGGGGGTGTGGGGGTCCTGAGTAACGCTATAAACGTGCCAGATCGTCGGAAAATCACTCATATGCCAGCGTGGGGTAAATACCTGTGCGCAGTAACACTAGGGCACTGCTCGGGATGATGATTTTGAGAAATGGGTGACTTAATCATAGATGATTTGCCGAAAAACCACTAACCTAAGCCCCTCCGGCCGCTGCCCACTTTGAAAATAACCTAGGACTGGCCCACCACACCACAACCGTGAAACCGTGTAAATGGAGACACGCCCATAGAGA
>JBBPRF010000469.1:0-23036 GCA_038092875.1 Lanmaoa pseudosensibilis | reverse complement strand
AGCAAATGGGAATGGACGTGAATGCTATTTCTGTGTCGAGCGACCACAAGTGGATGCTGTGTGGAACTCAGAAGGGGGCAAGCTTGTGGGTTGCAGAAATCAAGGAAAAGGTCATCGACGTGGAAGGCACCAACAAGGTGTATGCGGTTGACATTTCCCCAGACTCGACCAGGTTTGCCACCGGGACTGACTCGAAAGCCAACTCAAAAGCGAGCATTTGGAACACAACGACTGGGGAGAGACTCGTTGGCCCGCTCCGACATGATGATTCCATCACTGGAATCAAGTTCTCCAAGAATGGGGATCACGTCGCCACTGGTTGCGTTGGAGGCACCATCCGCGTTTTCGACAGCCGAAACGGCGATGAACTCATCACCATCGAGACAATTACACGCTCAGGCCCAATCACTCCACTTGTGTGGTCAAACGACGGGCAGCGAATTTTCGTTGCATCAAACAATGGCACAATCAAGTCCTTCAATGTCTCCACCGGCTCCCAGCTCACTGAATCACAGCCTTCCAGCGGCAGCTACTCCATCGCTCTAGCCGCCAACGACAAATTCATCGCTACCTTCTCGTCACATTCGATCATGTTCCTGGACACATCAACACTGACTCAGATCGGCCCTGTCATCGAAGACAGCTACTCAATACGTACGGTCGATCGCCATCTCCGCGGATAGTAGCTATCTCGCGACTGGACGGCATGATGGGAAGATCGCGATTCGTAATATCAGCAATATCCTTCCTGACTCGTACTATGTAAGTATTTGTGCATCCATGGTGCTAGAATCCCGGATAATCCTCATTTTGACTCCCACATTGACACACTATGTTAGGCATCCACTCGTGAGGAACAACAAGACAAGCTGCCTTCGACCACGGGTGATAATCCAGTAGGATTTAGTTATTTTGATGCTGAAAAAGTTGTGTTCACTCCTTTATTTTGTACGTATACCAGGAAGATCCTGGAAGGACTAGTCGACTCGACTCGGAAACACACAGCGGAGACGGCGGTAGTGATCTCCTAGATGTACAACTTCGTTCTTTTCCCCCTAGAAGCGAGTTCTCACAGTGGCATAGGTCGAGTTGCCGCCGAGTATCCCAGGTCCTCAGTTCGACTTTGACGAGGTTCGTGATCACTCCGTTCTCCTTCTGCTTCCATGTTGACACCGCTGCAGCCACCGTCCCCGACGTCCTCTGCACATCCTCGTGAGGATGATGTACCGCCGGTCGGCGCATCCCATGCTTTATCAGGTGGCCTACCAGTGACCTCCACCCCGGGGGCCTGTCCAGAGGAAAATCTCGCTACTGCCAAGTCATCCGAGGGCATACCGGGGTTCAAAAGGTGGCTACAGACGAGGTTCAGCAGGAGTAACAAAGATCCGGCTTCGCATAAGCCCGATCGACCTTCCAAAAAGTCTCATCGGCCCGCCAACTCTCGATGCTGTCCTCAGTCACCAACGAGAGCAAATACTGCAAATTATGCACCTTCTACGATGGCTGCAGGTCAAAAAGTGCGAGTAAGTGCTGTTCCTTGATAGGCGAACGAATGCGGTGCGTCTAACATATCGTCTTAGCGAGCGGTCGCGAAGCCCGTTGTGAAACGACAGGTTCGTTGTTCCTCGAGTTTGCTCGCAGTCACTCATCACATGGTATAGCGTAAACCGCCTACCAAGCCTGCCATTCCCAACAATCCGAACAAGAGAACGTCACGCAGCGGGCAACGTCCTATAGGTCCAAAGAAAGCTGGCCCTGTATGTCGTTTTCTCGTGATGGTAGACCCTGTCACAACAGCTCATTTCCTATCAGACACAACAGGCGAATGATACATCTCCACCCTCGGCTGGAAGGGTTCATATAACAGTGCGTATGCTTTCCTTTAGCCTACATCGTTAGACTCACCGTGGATCAGCATCAGCGAGAATCAGGCGATGCTACCATTTCGATCAGGTTACCCGCATGGATGTTATGTTGTCGCTCAGGTACGGAAGACGGGACGCATTGATTTGATGCAATACACGTAGATGCTACACTGAATCGTGGGTATGTGGGCATCGACAGTACAGTTCTTTGCGTTGGTGTCGTCTCGCAGCATCAGTATGAATTCTGACGACCCCGTCCATGATCGAGCTCACTAGGATATTCACCTAACGGTCATCGAGGAAATCTTTACGCACGCAGAGGTTGTGGATTGGAGTCCCCCGACGATTATCCAGAAACATTCGCCAACATCAAGACCGCGCTGCTTCTCTCGACATCCTTACTCAGCAATCTGGCCGAGGATGCCTAGTTGTCGGCTATCAATGTCAATCTCTTCTGCGGGGAGGAGTCGATCGTCATCATAACTGCTACTAGTACTCTGATCGCATTCGTACTTTATCAATTATCGCAATACCCCTCTCTCCATCCGAAATGCATCGGATGCTTTCATCATTCTAATCGGTTTAGTCGAACACATGAAGATCGAGTTTTTGAATCATGGATTGAGCATGTCAGAGCGCATATCGTAGCATAAGGCAGTGCGGAGAAAGAACAGACTATGCGACGCATAAAAAAAAAACAAGGAGATGGCGATGCGCGAATGACGCTCTGTCTGCCTCCCGACTTCACTCACTCCAAGGCTATTCCGCCATAGATGGCGACGTGGATGTAGCCATGTACAAGACCAGTTTATTTTTCTGGGTTGGGGTTCCTAGAGATAGGATGTCACGGGTCAGATGGGGTACCGAAGGAACGAAGCCTGTGAGAATCAGATAGAGGAAGGGGACACGCACATTCTCCGCTTGCCTCCGGGGAGCGTCGTGACGTTCACGAATCTACACACGCCATTGTCAGCGGAATCTCGGGCATGTAGCGTTCCGGTTTATGCATACCTGCGGTTGTAGAGCATGCGCTTCTTGGCACGACCTCTTGGAGTCTTCTTCTTTTCCTGCTTTTCAACCTTTGGTGTTTGCGACTTGACCTTTCCGGCACGCGCAAGAGATCCGTGAACTATGCAGCAGCGATTTTTTGTAAGATCGTGTTCGACGCGGGGGACGTGACTGACGACGCACCTTTTCCCATGTTGTCGACGATGGGGAAACTCGACTTGATCGTATACTATCCGTAAGCGGGGGGTGAACAACTGTACAGTTCTGATGTAAGGTTTTTCGGAAAGTGCCGAGAGAGCACCACTCGCAAGAATGACCCTTCAATACAGAGACCTCGTCAAGCCAGTCGACGGACTTGCTGTTCACTATCATCAATGCATGACATGACCACAGGGTTTCAACATCGTCCTCGCCGCCCAAGGGAAATGCTTTCGCGTCCACTGCAGCATCTTGAGCTCTTACTCCGAAGTCTTCAAAGACACATTCGCTATGCGTCGACCCGTATAATTTCATGATCATGAACATCGCAAACGAAATTGGTCACTTCTCTTTGGTTGCAGTCGCAGTGTACCACCCCTGCGCTGCTTTCCTTGCATTACCCATCGCCGGTGGCTACGACTTTGATGGAACCATGTATTCTTTGTCTTCCCTAATTAACGATACTGCCTCCTTGGATGACGTCTCGTTGCAGAAGCCCAAAGACGATTGTCTCTGTTGTTCACCAATTTGGTCGCCAGGTCCCTTCGCCGCGCCAAACCGCCCCCTGTTTTCATTTCCTTTCGAGTTCGCAGTGGTCCATTGGGGGCTTTGCAAACTACCTGGGGCGATGACTTGATGTGCGAGGGCTGCAGTGAAAATCCAATATGGAAGTATGATAATGCAAGAACCCGGTTTGGGGAGGATTTACTCGTCCAGTTGGGTCTTGGTTGTTGGGATGACCTTGAAAGGACGTATAGATCCTCTTTGAAAGGGTACTCAACAGCGACTGAACGATGTACTCTGTAGAAAATTTTTCTGGCCTCGACGTGAGCTCCCGCAATGATTTACTACCCTGAACCCGTGGTTTTGGTTGGCCAGCGATGGGCGCAAAGAGAATGTGAATAGAAAGGGATTTAGCGATAGTCCTGACTCCTAACACTCGATGCCGAAGAGCATGCCACGACGATCAAAGATCGCACACTGTCTTTACAACCCTGGGGGATACAAGGCAATACAGTGAAGCTAGGAACGACCGTCCTCCCATTCGTTTTTGTCAAAAGGTCGATCGCCTCCAGGAACAGATATGATCGAATAGATTGCAGCCATCCCTTACGTCACTCGCCTCACTTGATCTTGATCTTGTACCATCTCCAAGGCTCCGATTATGTCTGAAGGAGTCCCCACCGCTCAGAAAACAGAACCAGATCGCCTTGATCCATGGATCGAGGACGGTAACGTCATCCTTGCCGTCGAAGGAAAACAATTTCGCGTCCATCGCAGCATCCTGAGTTCCTATTCCTCGGTCTTCAAGGACATGTTTGATTGCCCTGAGCCCAGTGAGGGCTCGGAGAGAGAACTCATTGAACAGTGTCCCGTCATCCGCCTCCACGACGCGGCCACCGATGTTCAGATGGTACTCAAAGCCATGTACGACAGAAGGTGAGGAAAGCGACGCGATCAGTGACCCACAAAATACGTTGAACGAGTCGCTGACGAAAACGATCTCGCGCGATAGTTACCCCCTGCCATACTACGAGAAAGTACCCATTTCCATCGTTGCTGCATTCTTGCACTTGGGGGAAAAGTACGACATCCAACAGCTCTTCGACGAGGCCAAGGCAAGATTGTGTTGCGCCTTCGAACCCACGTTGAGCGTCGCAGCTAGGATGTCATCCTTCCATTCCGGAACCCTCCTATTATTCCCAGGAATCACCGACAGTGACCCGCACAACTTCCATGTGATGAACCTCCTAAAAGAGATGGACCTACAAGCCCCTCTCCCGTTGGCGATGTATCAATGCGTCACAGCCTGCCCCTTGGCTGCCGTCATCGACGGCTACAAATTCAACGGTTCCGTTTGTTCGTTGTCTCCGGCGAATCTGCGGTCTTTCATGCGCATGAAAAGCATTCTCGAGGCTTTCCGAGTTCGGCTTGGGCAAATCTTGCGCGTATCGACCAGTTGCGTCGTTCAATCGAGTTGTGTGTGTAAAATACCTCGGATCTGGTCGGACGAGGTGGCTGTTGGACAGCCCTTTGGTCCTTGGAGGCACGAGTGGGACAAGTTGTTTTGCGATGCTTGTAGGTCGGATTTGAATGTGTGGCGTAGCGGAGCGATCCAAAAGGCATGGAACCAAATCCCAACAGCATTCGGTTTTGAATCTTGGGCAGAGGTAGCGAAGAGCGGTGACTTTCCTTCGTTGTGACATAGTGCTAGACTGGGCGACCTTGATTTTCTGCAACAGTATAATACACAATTGTTATGTTCCATGATGTGGTGAGGTAGTAACCCGGCCGAGGTGACCCAAAATACTCGGCGGTGGCTCCTTGCCGGGTAACCCGAATTCTCCACTCCTTTACCCCCTCCAATTGATGTTGACGACGGTAACGAGGAGGTAACCATTCCCCTGTGCAGCTTGAGAGCCTTCCAGTCGTCAGATCATACGCAGTAAACGAGCAAGAATATTTTGTTCACCTCCAACGTGACCACCGGTGTTGCAATTGTTAAGCTTGGTCGGCCATCCGCTCACTTGGCAACCGCTACTGTAGACTCACCGAGTTGAGGCAGTATTACTCTCATTGGAAATGTTTTGGCCAATGATTGCTGCGGACCCGGCCTCACAGAACCAGGTCGTCTGATCTATGTTTCCGACATTGCACGCGTAGGGACCAATGGATTCGAGGTAGTCGAAACATGCGGTCACATCGTTGGCCGCCGCAGTGGTGAATGTCTCGCAGACAGGCATGAAATCCGCTGCCCGCACATCTAGCAACTATGCGGTCAATGTTAGGCCGCCTGAGAGGGGGGCGTACTCACCGAGTACCGGGGGAGGTCCTTTAGCATACAGTTCCTCCGAGGTGAGGCTTGAGCGATGCCAGAGAAGGTAATCCCGGACCAGGGATCACCTCTGGGATTGCGATAACTGCAGTGGCTAGCGCACTCAACACGGTTGGCCAAACTGGGATTTTGGTGAACATCTGCTTCCTGAGAAGGAGGTGTTGGCGAAAGCTCTCCTTTTAACCCACCATCGTCGATCGAAGTTTCAAGTTCAGGATTCAGGAAGTGTCATCCTAGGGCATGCCACATATCAAGTTATGCACCGACAAGCTCCCAACAGAATTGATTGCCAGTCGCCGTTTCAATGGTAACAGTATGATGTGGCGCCAAATACACGTTCTCACTACTACCTGGGGACAATCTGAACTGTCCCCTGCTATCGCAGCATGAACACCTGTTAATGTTGAACATTCGAGTTAGCATTTTGTAGCATGTTGTATCCGATCTCTATCGCGGGTCGCATTTAGGGCTAGCATAAGTGTACTTTTCTTCTCGACAAAGAGCCGACGAGGTATTTACTGAGTGTTTGAAGTGCCACCAGTGCCAGTGCGAGACAGCGAGTTGTTGCATAAGCGAGACGAAGCGGAAATTGTTAGTCCAATTTAATGTTAGTGGTGAAAAAGAATGTTATACGTGGGATGCGATGATTGTCGAGCGTATTGAATAGTCGCAGTCCAACGAAGCGACGATGTAAAACCTAGCCTCGAACGCGGGCAATGATTGCGAACCAATCCACTTTCAATGTAGAGATTGCGGTGGATACACCGCGCCAACTTTCAAGTCGAGACGATGAGATGTATCTGAAGGAACCTGACGATACGTTCAATAATGTATGGGACGAGGATGCCTTTGTTCTTACTCGGATTGTTGACAGCATTTTCTAACAGTCCGCATTTATGACTAAATTATAGGAGCCTCAGTTCCTGCAGTCAGCAACCCATGCCTGCCAGAGCGATTACCCCTAACCCACCTCGCTCGATCCACCATGCCTCCCACACCAGTTCCCGTAGCTCCAATGACAAAATTGGATCGCATGGACCCATGGAAGGAGGACGGAAATATCATCTTCGCTGCCGAAGGAAAATATTTCCGCATCCATCGTAGCATCTTGAGCGCCCATTCCAAGGTCTTCAAGGACATGTTGAAAGATTGCGTTCATTCCAACTCAGCCAAGAAAGAGTCCATCATCGAACTGTGTCCCGTCATACACCTCCATGATGCGGCCACCGACGTTCAGATAATGCTGAAAGCGCTGTACGACAGAAGGCAAGTCACACGACCGTACCTCCATCCTCACTCGATTTCGCTGACATGATCTGTGCCAGCAGCTATCCTGTGCCGTACTATGAGAAAATGCCCATTTCGGTCGTTGCTGCATTCCTGCGCTTGGGAGACAAGTACGCCATCCCAGCGCTCGTCAAGGAAGCAAAAGCAAAACTGTGTTGCCCCTTTAAACCCATACCAAGCACGGTAGCCTGGCTGATACCGCCCTATTCCATGAAGAGGCCATTCCCGAGGATCGCCGATGGTGATCCGCACGACTTCCAGATCATGAACCTCCTGCAAGAGATGAACCTGATAGCCCCTCTCCCATTTGCGATGTATTATTGCATCCTTTCCTGTCCCTTGACCGACATCGTCGACGGTTACCGAGTCAATGGTTCAGTTTGTTCGCTGTCGCCTGCGAATTTGCGGTCGTTCATCCGCATGAAAGATATACTCGAACAGTTTCGAGTGCAGCTGGCGAAAAGTTTGTACGCGCTGCCGCCTTGCTCCGGAGCGAACTGCAAGAAAAATAGACACCGATTATGGTCGGAAGACATAGGTGCTATACCACCCTTCGGGTCTTGGGAGTATCTGTGGGAAAGCCAATTTTGCGAGGGTTGTAGAGGATCTCTGAAGAAGAAACGCGAAGTCGTAATAGACCACGCATTGGGTCAACTACCGGGAATTTTCGGCTTTGATTCTTGGGCAGAAGTAGCGAAAAGCGGAGACTTTCCCTCGTACATTTAAGACGCAATTTTTTTTAATCGGCTTTGCATATATGATCAATTGAATGGGTTGGGCGATAGAAATAAAAATGAGATGAAGTTGAGTGTTAGTTGGTCTCATTTCCGCGGCATATACCATAGACAGACGCGATGCATGGAAGGATCATAAAGGAGCTGAGTACACGAGTAGAAAGGAACTTCTCTGCCGAGGCTCCCATTACTCTGCGTCGACAACGGTATTTTGGAGACCCTGATGGACGACGATGAGCAAGGCGAATTACGTGGCAAGCGGAGAAGCCTACCTTGAAAGTGGTGACGGGAACGTGGCTAGCATACGTGAAGAGCTTCTCTTTTGCGTTCTCCTCGTCGTTACGTTTACCTGAGATGTGCATAAGGCGAGCTGACCGACAGGAATGACGCAGTAGACACTCACGCTCAAGCCTTACGCGTATCCGGTGTGGAACAGTTTTGATTCCTTGTGCCCATAGAGCCTGGTTAAGCTTGGGGTCAAGCCGAACGTCGTTGGTGCCCATGGACTTCCTGGCGAACTCGACCACGGATTTGACGGCCCATGGGGCACGCTTTTTGAATGAGCGACCGTGGACGAGCTTGTGCAAATGGATCGTGTACTCGCGAGTCACGACGTCTTGGAGGGCAGAGCGCTTGCCGGTCTGGATGAAGTGAGATCACGGTCAGTGCGATGGAAGGCGCTCCGGGTCATCGTGTGGACGAACTTTTCCGCCTTTTGTTCTGGCCTATGAAAGATGTAAGAACGCGGGAAGAAACGAGGGCCAGATACATACCATGTCTTGAGGATGTCGATGTCAGTGAGCTGGGTGGTGCGATAGACTGGTCAAGTCGCTTTGGTTGTGTTTGCGTTGTGGCGGGAGTCGGACAAGGTTTGTGGCTGGTATAGTTATTCGGCAGTTACCGGTGCGGAGAACACCACGTGGTCTCCCATTTTTGGATATCGGGAATAAACATTCCGTCCAGCGGTGTTCAAAGGCCGCGGCGCTGGTCGCGGTGTTGAAACCATCAGCAGTTACGTGTCTGTACCTTCTTTTTCTCTCGTGGATATCTGTTTCTTTCCCGTTGGCCTGGCAGGGTTAGTTGTTCCTTCACCACCTGCTGCTGTGGACACAGCAAACTAGGAAAAATTCCAAATTTGCATTTATTGCGGAGTCCCGACAAAGTGTCCGAGCCTCGCTGCTGCTTGCCCTCCAGTTAGCGACTCGATGAATGGCAAGACTTTGTGGGTGCAGCTGAAGCGAGCACCGACACCCTTGACACTGCTAGTGGGATTGTTATTGGGGCTCCTCATTGGCCGTTCATTGCCCTCCAGCGTATGTTTCTAGTTTAATGCGATATGCCTATTCAAATGCCAACAACTCCTTGAACCAGTTTCTTGCTCCATCTTGGACAGACGGGCCTTATAGTATATACGTTTCGCGCTTGTCCGCACGGAAACAACTTACGCTACCAACCATTGAACAACGTCGTCGGGTGCTCGAACTTCTCTCCACACTTTCACCTCATAACACGGCAGAATGCACGCGCAACTCCCAACCTCTATACGTTCAACAAGTTCGAGAACGCTACAAGCCTCTTGTAGGCTTCAGTCCTGCGTCACAAACGTCCTGGCTGTCCTCCTTCGACTTTAGCAACTTCGGTGACTCCCAACACGTCCATCTTACCCCGACAAAGGAACACAAGTATTTCTTCGCTATCAACCTGTATAATTCGTTCGATGTCATTCCAGATCTATTCGCAACACTTTTTCGGGTCTCGGCAATACTAGGATACCATAATGTGTACGTCTCCATATATGAAAACGGATCATCGGACCAGACCAAGGCGTTACTTCGCATATTCGACGCGCTCACGAGGAGTGTCGGGTTGAGGGTGACGATTCGGACATCGACGAGGACTAGGGGGGCATTCAACCATCGTATCGAATACCTTGCCGAGGTTCGCAACCAAGCGTTCAACCCACTATACGAGCTCAGAGACTCGCACAACGAATATTTTGATACCATCATTTTCATGAACGACATCTTACCTTGTGTGGACGATATGCTCGAACTTATCTGGCAAAGCAGGAGGCACAATGCGGGCATCACTTGCGCGGCGGACTATATGTATCATGATGAACTCGTGAGTTTCTCGATCGTTTCTTTGTTGCGGTGTTCGTTGTCTGACTGGGATGACTGCCCAGGGCACGCCGGTCTTCTATGACAATTGGGTGTCCCGTGATATCAACGGTACGGCGTTGGAGAATGCACCCTTTGAGGCCATCTTCCACGACCCCCAATCTTCTGAACGTTTCCAAATGCATCTCCCCGTACAGATGCAGGCATGCTGGAATGGTGTCGCGGTACTAGATCCTGCACCATTCTATACACCACCATACGTCCGCTTCCGTATGGCAGAACTGGTCGACAGCGAGTGCTCGGCGTCCGAGTGCAGTCTCATCTGTAATGACTACTGGGAGGCCGGTTACGGCCGAATACTTATGGTGCCTAGAGTGAAGTTGGCATATGACAAGGTGCGCAACGGAAGGGCTCTCGAACGGTAGAGTTGGGATTTTACTCATCGAGCTCTGGACATGCAGAAAGTGTTTGATATCACACATCCTCAGAGACGAAATCTGACTGCTATACGGGGATACGTCCGCCTCGGGGGTCTTCCTGACAATCCACGTACGGATCCTCAAGATCGGTCGTGGTTTGGTCCCCATGACAGACTGTTCACTCCGGAGGAGAGCGAGGAGATAGAATTTGTACCTGGACCTTCGCATGGTGAGTGGATCGAGCGTGTCGACACGTTGCTGGAGGCTGACTGCGCTTGGATTATCAAGTATGGTGCTGGGGTTGGGATGGAGCAGGCGATCTCGACGGGCCTGACGTGGACCCTATATGGGAGTCGATGCCGGATCGGTCGCAGAGCGTCGAGGCGGTGACGGTGAAGCACCAGAGGTTGATGGACGGGCTATGAGTATTTTGCGGTTGGGGAGGCTCCTTGCTTAGATCTCTGCTTTTTGTCTTGCGTTATTAAAATCCGTCGTGCGGCTGGACGTTGTTCTTGCCACCTCGACCCAAGGATGCGAGCATGTTACAGACGTTTTACAGCTCTTGTAAGGGAGTTGGGATAAAGGGGCTTTTGGCACAGTTGGTAGCGCGCATGCTTCGCATGGGTGATTGCATGAGGTCGTGGGTTCAACTCCCACAGAGTCCATTATATTTTATCCCCCGTCGACCTTTTTTTTTCTGGCTTTCTTGAGTTTTGGATTTTCGTTTGCCTGACTTGTGCTTCATCGGCCGAAGTACGACCTTTTTTTAGTTATGAATCCTGTGTATCTGTGACACGTCCTGAACTTCTAAGATGAGCCACCCATCAGCCAATAATATAATGGTTCCACGTCATCAGGTCCAAGTTCCAACTCTGGATGCGAGAATTCGCTTTTCTGTGAGAGATTTAGACGTATCTTCGCCCTTCCCTTCTGACCCAGTAGCTCCAGATAAGCCTTTCTGCTAGCTTCCGTTATCTCGCAGTATCTCGCAGTATCTTACAGTTTATGAATCTTTGTCTCCCTCCACTCCCACCCCTGCTTACCGCGATAAGGGCTCGTTTCGTCGCCTTTTTGTACTTTTTATCTAGTCCCGCGCTCTGTAAATTTATGGGATCACTTGGCCATGGTCCGGTTCTGGCTGGCTTCTGACCTTCATTAAAGTATGGAAGTCAATTCCCCAGGTGGAAGAGCGAAGACATGATCATGAGTAGCACATACTTTAAGCGCCGTACGTAACATATGTACAGTTGGCTCGACCTTCGCCGACGAGGCCGCGTTTGAGCCGATTCAGCGACTGTTGTATCGCGACAAGCTTTGCAACCAGCACGAGGCGCTTCGAGTCTCGGAACCCGGGTGATACATGCAACGACGTTCAGGCCTGGCCAAGGGACTAGCACGCATCTCCATTCCGTCCCAGCACCGTCTCACCGGAATGGGCATCGACCCGGTGCGGTCACGATGGCACCGACGTTTCTTTGGTGTACCTAATCGAATATGGGCCCTCCTGCTCACCTTTGTGTCCCTCGTGGCGTTATCCCGCCATGTTCTCTCCACGTATCACAAACAACCTTCACCCATCAGCACTGCTGGACTCGTACCGATAAACTATCTTCACTCGGCCAACTATTTCACGGCCAACAGCTCGGGAGGGGATGCGTCGGGCAATCCATTCGATTTCTGTCCAGTGTTTGGACCTGAAGATGACATTGCGGAAAAGTACGGCGTGATGGCGCTTGCTCAGAGTCGGTTACACTTGGGGAGCGGGGGGCGGGTACACAGAGTGATTCACAGGGCGTTGCTGGGCCAGCCAATTACGATGAGCGTGTTAGGTGGTTCAGGTGAGCCTCTGTACTACAACACCTTGGACGCTGTGTCATCGAACTCATTCTCCTTACGTGGCTAGTGTCTGCATGTCATGGTGCTGGCGACGACCCATTATCTCCCCTGTGCTACCCCTCCCGTTTCTTCCAGTGGTGGTTGAGCGTGTTTCCACATCCCGCTTCCGAGCTCACCAATGGAGCCATGCGTCAAACGAATTCTGGGTAC
The DNA here is from genome assembly GCA_038092875.1 of Lanmaoa pseudosensibilis. Classification (NCBI taxonomy): domain Eukaryota; kingdom Fungi; phylum Basidiomycota; class Agaricomycetes; order Boletales; family Boletaceae; genus Lanmaoa; species Lanmaoa pseudosensibilis. The sequence goes on along the minus strand of JBBPRF010000469.1, from coordinate 10,523 downwards.
TTTGGTTTCTGCAGTGCACATCACGTACCCGAGAACACCGACCTTGTGATATTGGAGTTCGACGTCGATGATCCAGCGTGAGTTGAAATGTGGCACTTGCCTGGCACTATGCATCCATTTTTTTCTTATCCATCTTTTTTCACCAGTGACCAGAGGGGTATGGAGGACTTTGAACTTCTTGTTCGCTCTCTGCTTGACAGACCCGACCAGCCTGCCGTCGTCATCCTCGGCCACTTCAGCCCTCAAATCCACAGTATGTATGGCTTCGCTGGACCAGATCATTGGCATAACATCGTTGCACAATTCTACGACGTCCCCCACGTTAGGTACGTCCCTTTCGTTCTCGGGTTTGGAAGACACGTAGTTATATTGCCACAGCGTAAAACCCATTCTATATCCTACATACATGATCGATCCCGACCTTATCAACCCCTACTATACCGACCCCATCCTACCCAGTACCGAAGGGCACGTTCTCCTCGCGGATGTCCTGATTTCTTACTTCCAGTCTCAAGTTTGCGCTGCATGGGCAACAGCTGGCGGCCATTCCTACGACACGATTCCTCTTGTGCTCTCTCCCGGTTATAGTGGGGACACTCATCTTTTCGGCGGTGTTGGTGCTCGGAAAGGCGGAGCACCTCCTGAGCCACCCAAGGCCGCTGACGAAAACGCTGCCCCGGGCAAGAAGCCTGCGGTGGTCCCCGCTGCCGATTCACACCCCGTCCCTCTCTACCCCGAACTACGGATCCCACCCGTCCGTATCAATACTCGACCGCGGGCGTCGCGGTCGTTCGAGGAGCCTGCGCCATTCTGTGCCTCCGCCAACGATCTGGTGAACCCCGTGCCACCGTCTTTGTTCTATGGCTCTGGATGGCACGTGGCACACCCTGATCAGGGTACCTCGCCCCTAGTGACCGCTGGATATTATTGGCATAGTTGGATGCCTCTCAGCAAGTTGCGTGTGCCGATCAAGGTCGGGGCTGGGGACGTGGGGATATATTATGTGAAGGAACCGATCCGAGATGTCGAGCAGGGAAGCCAGATGGAGTGTTGGGTGGACGATAACTTTATGGGGGCTGTGATTATCGAGAATGCAGGAGATGTCAACTCGCCCGTGCCCACGTATGTTTTTTCTTTTTTTGAGTTGTCTATTGTATGCTCAACATGGGGTGTTACCCTTTTTGCAGGCTCGAGATGATCGACCACTTTGTAACGCGGGGGAACCACTATGTAGAGTGTTTACTGCTGGGCGACGAAGGACAGTCAGTTCCTTCGTTCAAAATAATTGGGATCTTCGCGACGTGACGATGCGGTCACGGATTCCCCTCCCTATGCTATCCAAACTTTTTGATTTGGGCAAATCACAAGACGCTGTTACTCAGTACTCACATCATAGATACTTTTTTTTTTGCTGCATGCTTTGAATAACTAGTTGATAGCTTGAATCGCTTTCTTGGACTCGTGTATAGGCTGTGCAAAAGTCGCGGGAGCAACGGTACCTCAACTGATGCCAGGGTTAGGTTCTGATGGCGTGGGAACAATGACGTCGAATCCTGTGCACGCGGTCCGACGCGCAGTTTGTGGCACAGTTCCGTGTCTCTTTATTCCCTTCACGAACGCTAGAAACTAGCATTTCACGATTTTGTTCACTTCAACGATGGGTACAAAGTGGGCTCCACCAAACGGTGAGTTTAAACCGCTGATTCGTTCACTATCTTACCGCTGATTTGTCTCGCCCCAATAGACGCACCCCCTGCATATCGTTACGTGACGAGGTTTTACGGGAGAAGTCTGAGGCCCGTCGTCATTGCGAGTTCGTCACGTTGTCTGTGTTTATGATGGTATATACTCATCGTCTAGTGCAGTGTGTCTTATCACAGCCATTTGGGCTCTCGCATGGTAGGTCGCTCTCATTACCACTCGCACTCTGAGCGGAATCGAAATACTCAAAATATTTTCTTTTTTCTTTCAGGACAGTATGTCGCGATCTTTTGAGCCCAACGTTTGAGCCCTGTCTTGACCATAATCTTTAGGTGTCGTCCTTCAGGCAACTCAAGCTCGCCGAACATGGTAGGTTGCGTATCGACCCTCACATGCCAGCGATAACGCGACCCTTTTTAGATGAATTGCCGAAGCTTGCTCCGTTGGCAATAGCGCAAGGAATAATGTTTGCAGTCGCAAGCGTTTTCCAAACATTTGGGATGATAGCTGCAGGAACGGTAAGTTTTTCGAGCGGGCCTTATCAGAGATCTCGTCGTTCACCGTGGCGGGTACAGCAACGATTCACCCTAATAAGACTATACGCATTCCTGTGTGCACTGAGTACACTGCTTACGATTGGAGTTGGAATCATGAGGGTCATCGTTCACTTTGCATTCAAGGCATGTGGATCCTCACTGATTGCTTTCGTTGCTGCTCACCGTCTCCGCAGTCTGATTTGGTCACAGAATGCACAGCCATTGCACAGACTGGATCTATCGGTTCGGTCCGCGTCTCGAAATTGCCTTGCTTGGCCATGGCTGACAGGTTCCCACCCCTAGGTTTTCGGGATTTGGGGTTCGAATCCGACAACTCATCTGGACAAGGGCCAAGCTGAGCAATGTGAGTTCCCGATATTCATCTTATCCTGCTAAAGATGTGACACGAGGTAGTCTGCGACAATGAGTGGAGCCACGATACGTGGGCGGAGATCATAGCCCTTGTTCTAGAGACCGGTCAGCAGTGTTCTATCTTGAGGTGTACCAGGATCTAATCATCTTTGGACCCAGTGCTTGGAATATTGTTCACTGCCATCGCATTCGCGTATTATCGGCAAGAACTTGGTCCTGCTAGGTCTGCCAAATCGGGACGCCTACCGTCCAACCAAGCCCACACGGATGGTTATCTCACACACTACAACCCACCGTACGATAGGACTGCCTACGTGCCAGTCTACGTACCTCCACCAGGCCCACCTCCCACTGATGGCAAGCCACCAGAATACAAACGCTCGTCGCATGTATCGTTTGCGGACAAGGATGTAAAGGAGGACGATCCATTTTCTGATTTTGATGGTCCGAGCGTACCGATGCCGACCCATTGGGTGGAGGATCGGGACGCGACGTCACCGCCGAGAATATGATTCTTTGGGGAGGGGGGGGTATATGAGACGTTTTTATCCTATTTTTTCATGTAGTTTTTTTTTGGTGGTGGGACATTTTCCCTTTTTTTGACAAGACTCTTTGAGGCTGCTTAATCTCTATGATATATGGACGAGTCTCGAGCGACCGTAGTATACTTTCTGGTTTGTACGCGATGACCATCAACGGGGCGGTACCCGCTGCGCGCATCGATGGAACATTGGGAGTAATGAATTGTAGAAAACATGAAGGCATGTGATATTACTAAGGTCCAGAGGCTACAAGCCATTTTGGTTACGCCTCAACTTGCTAAGCACTCAGCAAACTTGCACCCGTCACACCCCGGGCAATCGGTGAAAATCAAAGGTTCCCATCGAGCAGAAATAATCAGCATCATCCATTCGTGATGTTTCTTCTCTGTCGTATTGAGGCACGTTGCGCTATTCCTTTTGGCAGCGGGAGCCACTCTGCGGCGGATTGGAAATTTTCGGAGGGGTTTTTTTTTTCGAATCATGGACGACAAGTAAGTCAGCTGGAAGGTCACTCTGTTGCTGAACGACTCTCCAGTTGACTTACCCAATCCCCGACCAGCGCCGGTAAGGCCGCCTGCATTGTGAAAACCGTAATGAGAACCTTTGAGCCTTGAGGGTATCCAATAAACGGGGACGCATCGCGATCCGTCTGCATGTCCAGGGTTTGAACATCGTGCTCCATGTTCATCATGACGGAGCTCTCTTCATCGCTGTCAGGCTGAGGCTGCTGTCTTCTCGTCGTTTGCTGAGTTTTGAGTAACAAGGCGAGTTGGTAGGCTGCGATGTTATTTCTCTGACTTGGTCTTCGAGATCGACCACCCGTTCGCGGTCGTCGTCGTCGTCGTCGTCGTCGTCGTCGTCAGCTTCTGGGGATGGCCTATAACAACTTGTTTCGACCAGCGTCGCTCCAGTCAAAAGCCCGCCAACGACCGAGGGTTGATCGAATCGGCGAGCATAAAGGTTGGCGAGACACGCATTCGCATAGCTCGAGGCCGACGTCGTTGATATCCTTTACGTCGCGAAATTTTGAAGCTCGGTCGTGTTTTCGATGAGTTACCATCACACCGGGCCTCAGATTTTGCAAGGGCGAACATGTTTGGCACTGTGGAGTACGTTACTTCAAGCCCAGCACGGAAAATTTAGCCCCAAGAATACTCGAGTGCTCTTTCACTCGTGCTATTCGCCGAAATCAGGCCATTCAGTGACTAACCTAACAATTTGAATCACGTCTGGGCTGCGGGCAGCCCTGGTCTTTTCACCAGAAACTTCGATCGAGCGAAAGGCATGCCAGAAAGCCAAAAAAAACCTGGGTCTATTATCTCGGGAGACAGCACAAGTCAGGTTTTAATGCCAGTCCCCGTTCCAATAGCCATCTACTCGCGTGAGTATACTCACCAAGGTGATGTGGCCAAGATAGTAAAAAAACAGTGGTCCCTTTATCGGAGAGCTTAGGACACCCGAGTCTCGGTTGCTTTTCTAGCAATGTGATTCTTATCAGTTCCGGGACTGTATATTCACGTCCTGGGACGGACGGATCCAAGGTTGTTTCTTTTCTTGCAGTAATATTTTGATTTCGGCCACTCACGCATGTTTGAAGTGACGCCGATCGTGTCTTCCGTCAAGCGATGCCGGATTCTGTTCTATTCAGCGCTACCAGAAGCGTCTGTGTCAAGAATAAGAAGACCACATACCCGGTCTAGGTTCTAGCGCGATATCTATGCAGGTGTGTATGACGAGGCAGCGGCGTCGGTGAACTATGGACCAAAACATCTGTGTACTGTTTGTGCTCCCTCGGGTATATGCACGATCGAAGCGGCGCCCCTTTCCATTGAGGTGACGTTTCACCAATCCTTCTTCTAGTACTCTCAGGGTCCTTCCGAGGTCTTGTACGGCTTACCACCTTAATGATGACGGTCATTGTAGTTGCGAAACGCTTCAAAAGCCAACCCTGCTACAGTACGAAAAATGAACGAGACACGGTTCAAGCACATGGATTCATGGATTGATGATTCGCGTGATGGCAACCAGAGGCACCCTGATGTACCCTAGCTCCTGCCTACGGCCCTCCGCGACGTTGCGGTCGTGATGCTCACCCACTTGCTCCGGAGTGATGGTAGGCAGCATTTGACTGTATCGTATACACCGTAGTAGTAGCCTCCAGGAATGCGAACAACGTGTTGGGTTCTACAACAGAGATGTGGGATTCCTCAAAATATTTGCGGCACACAACAAAATCACTCGCGCAGATAAGAAGCCCCGTTGAGACGACATCTACATTGAGCTGCGTTTATTCGAAGATACATGTAGTTCAGAAGACAAGACATATGTATGCATGGGTAAAGTGGATATCCGTGTCATCATTCAAAGTATCAATCCTCTACCATCCATCACTGACCGAGCGTTAGGGCTCAAGCGCTCATACCCAACTTGAACTCGCTCAAGCCTGGCGGCTATTATCTCCCAACGGTTCAAGTTGAATCCCCTCGGATTCGTCCGCGTCCCCCTCCACAATCTGGGCCTGCACCGGGGCGACGTCCGCGAATACAGTTGCAGACATGGCCGCGTTTTGAATGGCAATGGCTCGCGAAAACACACCGAACCCACTGTCAATGCCCTGACAGCGGCGATCACGATCACGATCATACAGCTCTCGCACGTTGATGATGAACCGAGGCATCACGGAGCATATGATGCTCGCACAAAATGCGCTCAGGAAGACCACCAAAGTGTTGCTTATGGTAGTAGACCAGCCTACTAGGAGTAAACTAGTGACGTTGTCAAGTGCGTTCCTAGAAGTTCAAGGGAAAACAACGCCGTGGTTAGTTTTTGTACGAGTATTCGAGAGTAAGATGAGCGGGAGAACGTGATGGTGATGAATGGAAATGAAAGAGAAGCGGAAAGCTAAACGTACACGAGGAAATAAATGATTCCATCTCTCATGAGTTGTTGCATGTACCGGTTAGGCTGCCACTGCTTGGTCGCTTTGTACATGTCAACTGACTGCCTCAGGGTTTGGATGACAGCAAGAACCAAAAGTGTAGCACCGAGAACAAATCGGGGGAGTGTATCATACACCCCAAGCAGGGATGGACCATTGTTCATCATGATAGAGTCATTGCAAACAGAGATATCAGTAACTCGGGAAATTGTGACTGCAAATAAGGGTGGAAGGAGATGAAGCACCACCTGTGTGAGGTTGCAGTGACATATGCAGTTTAGTTCGAGACATACCTGAAAGGTGAGTGTTGGGGTTATCGTAGATAGCCAGCAAAAGAAGGTAAATGATGACCTGTAGTATGTACAGGAACAGGAGGGCCCAGAGGATCATTTTCGACCGATTCCACATTGCGTAAACTCGCAGAATCATGACCACTGTAATTGAAATCACAGTCAGGGGAAATGGAATCAAAGGGTGCAGTAACTCACGATCAGCAGCATTAAGGAATATTGGGAATGTCCAGCTAGACACCAGAAAGATTACAGTACCTTTGGAATTCATGTCTCATAGTACTGACATTGCAGAGGGCCGCAAATCAAAGTGCTTACACCTAGTGTATGGAACCATTACCAATACAATTTGTAATATGAATTTAGATGCATACGTCTATCAGAAAATGACAATCAATGACAGACAAGGTTAAAAGCAGAGAAACTGACTGTTACCAGGCCTGGGATGAATGTGCTACCATCTGTGAATGTATGTAGAACCTGATCAGGTCAATTAATCTCCGATTTAAATCTAAACGTACTGAGGCTGGCAAGGCTTGAGCACAGATTTACTATTAGCGATGCAATTTGATATGCATCACAGCAATAATAGACCCACATAAAACTACAAAGACCGACATAGCGGACCTGCAGAATTGTCAATTCGGAACATGGGTGACGAAGTGTCCCCTAATGCTTTGTACACACTAGAAGAAACATTGTAGAGACCCAGGTCCAGGGTCTGCACTGTGGGGTTGTCAGACTCTATGTTTGCTCGATAACTGTTGCTTCCTTACCCAAATATAGTCTATCTGTAAACACTGTCAGCCAACAAAAACTGTGTTGGGAGTGAGATCACATGCCTCTCCTGCAAATGTGAGGACTGCAGTGGTAGGATTGCAATGGTCATTTCAATTCGGGAATCATGACGTGCACACCGGCATTGCAGAGTTTCTCACAATAATCATATACGACAACAGTGGTGATGATAACTGCATATGCTTATAGGATCAATCATTGACTGAAGGTATGAGCGACCGTACGGGATGCATAGTCATTCATCTGGAGAAGCTCCAAAGCAGACCGTGAGTCGGAGGACATGATAGGCACGATAGGCTGTTGGACGGCAAGCGAAGGTCGAGAGTCGAGGAGAGGGAGGTTGTCAATGGCTCGGCCTTCTTGAGTTCCGTTGGAAATTATATCTTCTCCCCGGCATGTTAACTATTCGTTTTAAGACGCCTTTGGAACAAAGAACGAGGCACGATCCACCAACATATAAAAATAACGCAATACAGGAAGGAGGCAGTCGCGGAAGGCAATGCGAGAGCACGTTCATTTGCGCACAAAGAACAAAGCCGTCTGGGTGTATACAGCACAGGACCTTTGTAGCCAAGAGTTCGAATCGTGACCATATCACGTTCCGTGGCAAGTAAGAAGCATGATCGAGGCCGTAACACCAGAGTTCCACACTAAGGCTGCCATGTGCTCCTTCCACGTTCGTACTTGGCCGGAGGCACAAGCACAGTATATCTTGCTAACCTGCTCCTGCCCGTCAATATGTATCCAATTCCAAGCCATCGTGTACGCTGACCTCAATTTGAAGATTAAGGCATTTTCATCGTAGGATTCCCCCCTTGTCTGATCCACATCAACCTACCCGTAGACTTAGAGTAATGAGTAGTCGGAGAATTTGGGGATGACGAGAATCAGCAGTACCTCCTCGCCGATATTTAGCAAGGAACTCACCATCAACTACGGCCACCTCAGGTTAGTGGGGGAGCTGCGGGGGTGATGCGAAGAACCAGTTCTGCCAACGGTGATCCGAACGGTGATCATCAAGAAGTGTGTCACAGCGCTGGGTGGCCCAACATTCATTGGCAACGAAAATAATGCCATAACATGTGGATACTGTGCAATCAATGAGCGTGTTAAGCAGGCTGAGCGCCAGATAGATAGTTGAAAGAGGAGGACGTCGTGGTAGTCCCAGTAGATGCATTCCAACATCGATTCGAGAAGGCCCGAGTCGGGATGACAGGTTACCGAGACCACCGACCGCAATGTCTGCCCTTCCAACTCACAATAAGTCGAAACATCCAGCATCATCTCTGTCCTTGCCTGCACCTCCCCCGTATTCGGGTCGAAGACGACATCGCTCTCCACCCCCTCTAGCGGTGGGACGGAGTCTTCAGTGACGTGCAAATGCAGGATCAGGTCTGAAGGCGAACACATCATGCTTCTCAGTGAGGACGCCAAGGTTTGACGTTCACGGCTCCGCAATCACAATTTATCCCCTTCCTGTCTGTCTTGCTCACTGCCTTCTCTCAATCCGATACATTGATGCCGTCACAGGGTAGTACTCGGCTACCCAGGCAAGGTCCGGTCGACGCCATTGGCGCTTTGCTAAATTCAGTCGTAGGTGGTAAGAATGTGGTGTAGTGAAAGAAAAGAAATGGAGAATGTATTCGTACGGTTGTAAACACTTACAAACGAGGTGGGAATACGGAATCACCGCTAGGTTCTCCAACGGCATGTCAATGGAACACGAATCGTGGACTGTCAGAAATAACAGACCAGTGAAGCAATGAAAAGCGACATTGGATTCTTGCGGGGTATGCTCACCTGCCACTTACAGGTTCGTAGCCTTTTGATACATTCTTCGGCTTTATGCAGTTCCTGAGAACTTGATCGAACCGAAGGGTTCGATCAAACGCGCCAACGAAGGGAGGAGACACTGTTGGGACGATGTACATGTTCCTTTTTCTTTAGAACAGCAGGCTTAATTGTACTTACACTGCTCAGCTCCGAACACGAAGCATATATGCGGGTTTTTTTGAAACGAATATCTGGGTCACGTTCCGAAGCATCATAGCCCTCCATCACGAAAGATGAAGATAGACCAAGGGGGCGCGAGTGTTGGTGGGATGCAACGTATAAATTGCACATAATGTGAAGAGGGCGTAACTGTCCTTGTGCATGCAGACGCACGTCACGATGGGATGCGCATGTCACAGTCCAAACCACGCTGCAAACCAACGTAAGCGAGAACAAGGAAGGGCTAGAGAATGGTGGGAGCGACAGGGGATACTCACGCGTCTGCTTTAATAAAATCCCCTCTGCCCAGTTGTCGGTGTCCGCAATCTAGGCTGCGAGGGAACGAACAATCATGATCCAAGCTCCGTCTACATGACCCGACAATACGGAATGTGGCATTGAATTCGCCAATACACACACCGACCTCGACAGCTGTGCCTCTGCCAACCCTCTGGGCCGAAGGACCCCCGAGGCACATAGACGATGAACAGCCGAGCGACGCCAGCGAGGGTAAAGACGAAATGGATTGCTGTTCGAAGATGAGCTCGTGAGAGGGTGAGCGAGATCTAGATCTCCTCCCACCTGCCAAAATCGCGTAAATAGCAAATTCGCACTGGTTGTGAAGGAAGTAACTTCGCCATGGAACGACCCACAAATAGATCCATTGGTTTCGCGCGATAACCGCCCATTCTCGGAGTCGGTCGACGGTACCGTTGTGTCGTCAATTTGCCCAGGATCGAGGTGCTCGAGACGCCGAGGAGGCGATCCACGGGAGACGGTTGAGGTGACGGTTGAATCTTTCCGCGCGGGCGATTTGACAACGGATGGACTCGGCGGGGTGCAGATTACATTCCCCGACTCCCATGAGGGCTTTCTCAGCCAGAATCGTCCGGCTCTCTGCAAAGCGACTCGTGGGAATAATTCGATCGTGAGAATAATACAGTTATCCACCGTTCATTGGTACACTGAATTAGAATTACTCGTTCACGGCTGCGTCACGCGATTTTTACAGCACAAAAATCTTCGTAGCATGTACGGGGATATGTTAACTACATAATACAAAATTTTTGAACAAAAAAGACCATGTTGTTGTTGAGGAATTGAAGGAACATTGAGGAAGGGCATTTTCGCCTAAAAACGAACCAATGAAACACACCACTGCCACTACCAAATTAGGCTAATCACTATCTGATTCACTTGACCGCTCGTTGAGCGCAATCTCTTCGCCACTCTCCTCATCTTCAGCAACAGCCAGCACGGGCTTCGGTACATTGTATGTCCCTCATTTGTGTGACCACAGAGCTCATGTTATTGAGCAAAAAAAAACTTTGCATCAGTTCCGTCGCACAATGGA
>JBBPRF010000468.1:0-23109 GCA_038092875.1 Lanmaoa pseudosensibilis | reverse complement strand
AACCAAACTCCTTGAACATAAGAAATTGTTCATGAAACAATGGGAATCAAGAGATTTTGGTGAAGCTAAGGAATATCTAGATATGAGGATTACACAAGATTGTAAATGCAAAATGATTACTCTTAATCAAACCCACTATGAGGAGAAAGTCGCTAAGTGATTTTCACAGGAGAATTGTAAACCAATCTCTGTTCCTCTTCCTACTGGATATAATCTGAGACCTTCTGATGCCAAATCCAATCCATCACTTTGTAATCATTATCAGTCAGTCATTGGATCACTATTATACATTATGCTAGGAACAAGACCAGATATTGCCTATGCAGTTATGAAGATGTTGCAGTATTCTTCCAATCCATCAGAAGAACATTTGTAGAAGGCACTATACATAGTGTGGTATCTATCCTCTACTACAGAGCTCTGCATTTGTTATTCTGTAACAGGTAACCAAAATGGTTTGGTTGCTTATTCTGATACTGATTGGGCTGGTGACATTGAAACATCACATTCTACCACTGGTTAGGCCATCTTCTTAGGCAATGGCATTGTTTCATGGCTAAGTAGATGACAACATTGGTTGACACTTTCTGTTATGCTCAACCCGGGTAGGATCAGACGTAGCCCTTGTAGGCATAGGGAGGTCCTAAGGTTTGAGGGTTCAAGTGTATTCCACGGATGTGTAAGCAATCACATGGCACAGGGGAATCCACTGATGCATTAAGCGATCTAGTGGCAAAGTGAGTCATCCAGTGATCAGATGTGAAGTAATGACGTAGGCATGGAGTACAGATGCGTTAAGGCAATACCAACCATCCTCAGGTTCAAGGGGTCTACAGTTGCAAAGGCAAACACGTAGCAGGTGACGGGTGATGGAGACGAAGAGATGAAGGGACAAGGACCTTGTTGATTGCAGAGATGCTAAGGTAAAACAAGGGAGGTCTAAGCTAAAGATCTCTGCTGTGAGAGTGCAGGTATTTATACGTAAGGAATCTGCGCACAGACCATGAGAAAGGGTAACTAAGAATGGTGAGTGGAAAAGAGTGACACATCGTATGATAAGGGGGACCAATGGGAAAGCAATGTGTCATTAGAATTACAAATAAGGGGGACAGAAATAGAATGTGCAGTTGATGGCATCATGACTGTGAACTGTGGAGTCACGTGAAGGAAACAGCAGTTGCTGACTGGATAAGGTCACGTGAGATGAAGCGAAGGAAATGTACGAGGTGGGAGTTGAATGAGCAACTCATGTTAATACAGTGTATAGCTAAGAAAGTCAAGGAAAAGACAGGTAGTCCAGATGAATCATAACATTACCCCCTCATTACAGTTGAAGTCCCACTGAGACTAATTCATGGGGAACCAGTCATGTTGGCATAAGCCATGTCGTCGAAGGGGTCATTGTCTACGTAGACATCATCGAGATGCTTAGTCTCGATAGGCAGAGGGATAGGGATAGGACGAGAGCGTCCTGACGAGCGATAGGATCTATTGGATCTGCAGGAGCTAGTGGAGGAGGTCTGCATGCAAGAGCAAAAGGACCAATGTGAAGAAGAAGAGGAAGAAGAGGAAGGAGTGGTATGTTCGCAATGACACCAAATGCAGACATCTGCATGATGTCCAGGTGCTTGTCGCCCACATTGGAAGCACCAGTAGTTTTGGCACTGGGTTTGGTTATGGCCGGGAGCGAAGCTTAAACAGAAAGGGCAATGATATGCAGGGCAATCGCGTTTCATATGCCTGAAGCTGCGACATTGGAAGCACGCTTGAGGATAGTGTGGGTCAGATGGGGAGAGAGGTGAGGGGTGGAAGTTGCGGGTTTCTATGCAATGCAGAGCTTCTCTAGTATGCTCATCGAGAGGGGAGGATGAGGCAGATGGAGTCTGAGGTTCTTGTTCGAGGTAGGCAGGGTCAATGTTTTTGACTGGGGGTTCTTCTTCTTCTTTGGGGATGATGGCAGGGCATAATGGTTCTGGTGGGTTTGCAATGGGGAGGTGGTGACCAACACGAATGGGGGCCTTGTGGCCGGCTGAGACGGCAGTGGCTTGTTCGCGGGCAGAGATGAGGGTGGCTAGGTCCTCAGTAAGAGGATGAATGTGGGAGGCAAGATCTAAAAGGTAACGGTCAATATCGACCAGGAAGGGGAGCATATCCAGCTGGTACATAGCAATGTATAGCTGGGCTTGGACATCACGAGCCTCATCAAGGATCAGGTGGTTCCGAAGAGTGACTTTGGCACGAGCGGAGGGGACATTGGCATGCATGAGGATGGTTTTGTTCTGGAGGTATGTGCTGTAGAGCATGTTGAGAGGGGAGCCAACTTTGATGAAGTGATTGATGTGCGAGGCGATGCGAGGGTTGTGGAGGAGGACGGAGAGGAGAACACTGTCCTCGCTGGTAGGGAGGTCTTCGCAGAGGCAGTTGGTGAAGAGTGGAACATCTACTGACATAACAGCATCCTGTAAAGTAGCGACAGATACTGGTGTAAGAGGGACAGGAGAAGCAGGAGGAGGTTGCTCAATAATTGGAGTGTTGGTAACAATATCCACAGATGAAGTCGGGGAATAAGCTCGTTCAGAGGGAAGAGGAGTGCTGCGATAAGAAGGCGGAGGGCTAAGAAGAGTGGTGTTGGCTTCGACAGGGGAAACATTCTGGAGCAGGATAGATACTATGGAGGAGACGGTAGAGATGGAGACAGATGAGGAGGTTTCAATGGCCATTGGAGAGATGATGGTGGTAATGCTGGTTCAAGAGTGCTGGGAGGAAAAGATGGATGGGTGAAGCTTTTTATAAGCGGTTAAAGCAGAGTTGGCATTTTTCAAATCCCATTCAGGGACCCATGAGTCATCTTCGGCGGTGTATCCCTTTCATTGGATCAAGAAGGAACAGGATCGTGGTGTTCCACGGTGGCGTAAGATCCGATCGATTTTGTATTCTTCCTCACCAGTGATAAGGTCAGGCAGTGGTTTCAGGAAGTTCCGTCCATGGACGGTGTTCTCATGGTAGGGCGTAAGAAGAGAAGCATGGAAGACTGGGTGGATCTTCCACATCATGGGAATTCGGAGTCTATAGGTGATCTGGGATAGGACCTTTGTGATGGTAAAAGGTCCTTCGCGTTTTGGGGCAAATTTGGGGTTAACAATGCAGTGTTTGAGGTTGTGGGCTTCAAGCCACACTTTGTCTCTGAGTTTAAATGGTGTAAATTTCTGGTGAGTTTGAGTGGCCATGGTTTGGTGGGTGAATTCATGTGAGGTGAGGGCTTCATCATGGGCAGTGGTCAAGGATTTCAAACGAGAAGCTACTGTGGGGAGAGAAGATTCAGCAATTACCAAGGGAAGGGCATGGGGTTCATATTCCATCATGAGATAGAATGGAGATTGATTTGTGATGGAGTGAGGGTGATGATTGTGGGCAAATTCAGCATGGGAGATGTTGTCTGCCCAGGAACTGGGGTTATTTCCGCAGAAGATGCGGAGATATGTTTCGATCTCCTGGTTGACTCATTCAGTTTTGCCATTGGTTTGAGGGTGGTATGTGGTGGAGAGGGAGAGGTCGTAGTTGAGGATGCAACCAAGTTCCTTTGCAAACACAGAGGCAAATTGTGGGCCGCGGTTGGAAATGATTTTGTCATAGAGACCAAAGCGAAGGTAAACTTTGTGGAAAAAGAGGGATGCTACTCCCTCAGCGGTGATGGATTTCTTCGTGGGGCAAAGAATCACCCCCTTAGTAAGCCCATGGTCTACCACGACCAGGAGGGAATCGAAGGACGAAGACTCAGGGAGATCTGTGATAAGATCACACAAGATCTGCTGGAATGGGCAAGAGGCAGAGGATTTTATCGGTGTGAGCAGAGGTACCATGGGGTGAGTATTTGATTTGTTTTGCTGGCATGTAGCACAGCCCTCAACGTAGCAGTGTATATGGCTGGCAAGGCCAGGCCACGAGAACTTGGTGGAGACAAGTTGGCGGGTTTTAAGAAAGCTGGGATGACTGGTGGTCTCGTGATTGTGGCAACAACAGAGAATAGACCTGTGTAAGTTCCTGGAGTCCGGAACGTATATGCAGCCTTTATACATAAAAACAGATCCTTCCATCTGCCAGTCAAAAAGACAGAAGCAGAAGGTGGCAGGGATATCCTCATTGATGGATTGGAGGCACTGGACAATGAGGGGATTGCCAGCAGAAGCTGCTGTGACCTTGTCAGCGAGGGTGGTGTCGATGGTGTAGACGAAGATGGAAGGTGGAAGAAGTGTCATGGCCTGGTTGTTAGGATCTGATTGGGGAAAGTGGTCACAATGGTGGAAGAGGGCATCAGGGCCCATGAGGTGAGATCCAGGAACGTAAATCATTTTGAGATCAGAGTCCACTAGGTCAAGAAGCCAGTGGGCTTGATGGCAGTTGAGGGCTTGTGGGGAGCAGAAGTATGTCAGGTTCTTGTGATCAGTGAAGACCTGAACGGGGAACTAAAATCTGTGGAGATAGTGTTGCCATGATTTCAGGGCACAAATGACTGCGAGGAGTTCGCGATCGTAAATGTTGTAGTTGCATTCGGTGGGAGATAGGGATTGTGACAAATAGGAACAGGGGTGCCAATCTCCATTGGGGTCAGCTTGCAAGAGGATTCCTCCGGTGGTGTTCCATGAGGCATCAGTGGCGATAGCGAAGGGAGCAGCAAGATCTGGCATATGTAATACCAGCTCAGAGAGAAAGAGGTGTTTCAGAGTAAAGAACACTTCTTGACACATGGGGGTCCAGGACCAGGGTAGTGACTTAGTGAGGTCAATCAAGGGACGGGCAATGTTAGAATAGTTCGGGATAAATTGACAGTAGAAGTTGGCAAAGCCAAGGAAGGAACAGACTTCCTTGACCGTCGTGGGTACAGGCCAAGAGGAGATGCCTTCGAGTTTTACGGGGTCCATGGTGAGTTTGCTGGATTTGACAATGAGCCCGAGATAGTCAACCTCAGTGGTAGTGAATTTGCACTTCTCTAGTTTGAGATGGAGATCGAGTTCTGTCATGTGTTGGAGGACATGTTTAGTATGTTCCTCGTGAGTTTTCTCATCAGGGGAGAAGATGAGGAGGTCATCCATGTAAATGACGAGCCACCCTTCTGTGATCATATCACAGAAGGAGTTGTTCATAAAACACTGGAAGGTGGCAGGAGAGTTGCATAGGCCAAAGAACATTACTGTGGGTTCGAATAGTCCTTTGTGGGTAATGAACGCCGCCTTCCACTAATGGCTGTCTTTGATGTGGACATTGTTATATCCCCATCGGACATTGAACTTGGTGAAGACCTTGGTGTCTTTCAGTTTGTCGATGAGGTTGGAGATGAGGGGTAGAGGGTATGTGTCACGAATGGTATGTTTGTTGACATAGTGGTAGTCGTGGCAGGAGTGTAGTCCTCCATCCTTCTTTTTGACAAAGAAGAAAGGTGAGGCTTGAGGGGAGTTTGAGGGATGGATCTTTCCAGTGGCGAGGTTTTCGTCTAGGAAAGCTTCGGTAGTAGTGCGTTCTTTAGGGGTTAAGGGATAGAGTTTCCCTATCTTCAGGGTGAAACCTTCTTTAAGGTTTATCTCATGGTCATAGGGTTTAGAGGGGGAAACATGGTCGGTTGCTTCTTTTGAAAAGACCCAGGCGAATTCAGCATATGCAGGGGAAGTGTGGTTTTGGGTTTATCTTTCCCGGCAGAGATAGTGAGTTCTGTTGCTTGGGTAAGTCTAGCAACTCAGGCGGATTTGAGCGGAGTGTAGTGGGATCCAAACTGAATGGTCCAGTATAGGGCACGATTGCCCATAGCATGAGAGAGGAATTGGTTTTCCTCTTCCCATCTGTTGTAGGAGAAGAGTTTCTCCTGTTCAGTGGTGAAGATGTTGACATGGCGGGGAGGTGCCAGCAGTGGTACCCAATAGTGGGTGTCATGTCGCTTGACGTCAGTGACATGAGAAGAATAGAGTTCCTTCGATTGATCGGAGGATTCTGCAATGGAAATGGTTCATTTTGTCCAGTTGATCAGGAGGTTTACAATGGAGAGCCAGGGAGTTCCAAGGATGATGTTATCTTTCAGGGACATGAGGTGGAAGAGAACACGGTGGGCAATGCCTTTTATGTTGATAAAGAGGGTTACGCCATGTCAAATATCACTGCTTTTGTTATAGGAGCTATCCGCATTGCAAGCTTGGAGGGGTTCTTTAAGTTTCTCGATGGAGAAAGAGTTCTTCTTGGCGAAGTCCCAATTCATGCAGTTGATGCTTGCCCCACTGTTGATGAGGGCATGAGTGTCGACAGCTTTGAGCATGTGCGAAGGTACAATGACTTGAACAGTGATTTCTATTGCTTTGGTTACAAGAGATGGTACAGTTACACCACTACAGGAAGAAGGGGAGTCTAGCATCAAAGCAGATCCCCGATTTAAAAATCCGAAAGGAAAGAGACACAACAGACATTTTCTTCATTGTCATCATCCTCGACTTTTCAAGCTTTGGAAGTGTCTCTTCTTCAACCTTATTGACGTGTTTGTTCCTCAGCTTTTCGGGAAAGGCGGAGCATTTGAGGGACATGTGTCCTGGCTTTCAGCAATGGAAGTAGAGGCCTTCCTTGCAGCAACGTTGTTGTTCCGCATCGGTTAGCTTGCTTATCTGGATGATGTTGACATCCATGGCATTGGGATCTTTGGCGGGGGTGGATGAGTTTCTGGGGGAGAATGAAGAGTAACCGCCCAAAGGTTTCTTGTTGACCTGGGTGATTTCGCGGGTGCAGTCCCATTGGGCCTGGAAGCATACAGCCTTGTTGTACCAGGCGTCAACGGTGGTGGGGACAGTGTCCATTCCCATGATCTTGGTCATGAGCGCAGGGGGAATGCCAGAGGTGAAGTATCGGATAAGGACATTTTTGTCCTTGATCTGAGTGAGGGCAACCTTGTTTTTGAACTCATATATGTAGTTCATCAGGGTGGTGGCATGGGGTTCATCCTTCTTAGGGATGACACAAGTGGTGAAAAGCCAGGCAACAGTGTTGCTGACAGTGTTGTGGTGTTCAAACACCTTTTTAAAGGCTGTTTTGAAGTCAGTGAAGGTCCCAAGATTGGGCGGGTTCTGAGTCAGGGCAGTCTGGTGGAAGGTTCCAGCCCAGGTACATGCAGATCCCTCAGTCACATGAGAGAGGGCAAATGCGACCTTCTTGGCGTTGGTGTTGTACACGTTGACATTGACCAAAAGGTAGGTTTCAACGGTGTTGAGCCATTCGACAGCTCGATCATAGGACCCATCAAAGGCTTTGGGTGCTCTGAGGCAAAGTTCAATGGGTTTCGAGGACATGGTGGATCTCAGTGGAGGTGGTTGTGGAGGGGGAAGTTGGAAAAGAGGAGAACGCTGTATGGGAGTGGGAGATGGGGGAGTGGGCTCACAAGGGATGAAGAGCAAGTGAGAGAGCTGGTGGGATAGTTGGGTGTCTTCAAGCATTTCTTCCCATGAGGATAGAGTGAGATCTGAGGTGAAGAGATCAAAGCGAGAGTCGTCCTTCTTGATGGTATCCTTGGAGGTAGAGTCGGGCGGGGGAGCAGGGCGACAAGGTCGCCAATGGGGATCATGTTACAATTTGCCTCCTTTCTTCCTGTGTTCTACTTTTCCTTGTACGTGGTACCCGCACAACTTGGAGAGGCACTCCTAGTTGACCTTATGCAGCTTACCTTTTACTCATGAACACTGCCTCTCCATACTTCTTTTGTCTCTTCCATTGACCTTATCATCGAACTTATACCTCCTCTGCCGTTTCTCTCACAACAGCTAGTCTTCCCCACTTTCCACAGGTTTCTATGACCTTCCTTCCTGTTTATGTCTTTCTTATCTCTTGGTCCGTGTGCACTGGTCCATATTATATAAAGTTATATACCTACTACCTGTATTCTCCATTCTTGATCTATGCAATACAAGCATTATCTTGAACCACTTCGAACCTTGTGCCCTAAGTCGATCCTCACTCAACTTCCCTTGTCCTTTGTACTCCTTGCCCCTATAGGCTAGCAGATGTTGGTCTCTTCATGAGTATCGCCCATCTAGTGCTACTCCTTAGGAGTATTCCCATTGTTGTATGCTTTACATAACAAAAGATCAAGAATCTCTTCAGCCCCACCTTTCCAGGTGAAGGGCACCCACTGTTACCACCATGAGTCACTTTGGACGTCGAGAATGTCAACCCATAGCACCCCCTTCTGAAGAGAATGAAGACATTGAGCTCAAAGATGACACCACTCCCAGCACCCCACAGACAGTGTTATCGCAACTTCCAGCAATTCCTAGTATCCCCAGCATCACTCAACGAAACTATGTACCCTCCTTCACTTTAGGAGCCTCTTTGCCCCAACCCCCACCTTTGACACTAGTGCCCACCATGTCCAAGGTACCCAAGCTAAAAGCTACTCTCCCTGCCGACTTCTCAGGCAAACCTGCTGACATGTCCAGATGGATCAAGGCCATGAAGGCCTACTTCGCCTTGAACCAGTCCTTGTATATCTCTGACAACAACAAGATCATAACAACCTTCAACAAGATGAGCAAGGGTCGAGGAGCCAACTTTGCTGAGATGTGGTATGATAAGATGGCGGATCAATCCATCACCACAGGCAAGACATTCCCAGACTTCTGCTCCAACTTTGAGTCCACTTTCTACCCCTTCGACACCAAAGCCACCGCCCGCCTTGAGCTTACCAAGCTCATCCAGAAGTCCTCCTGTTCTGCTGATGGAACCACCAATGATGGTCCCCAACAATATATCACCGACTTTCAGAACCTCACCGCCAAAGCAGGTATCACAGATCACATCACTCTCATCGACCAGTTCTCACTTGGCCTAGATCAGCAACTTGCCACCATGATTCTTTCTATGTCCTCAATCCCCACCACCATCAACAAATGGATCAAACATGCTAAGACCTTCCATGGTCAAAAGATGCGCATCCTCGCTTTGAAGAAGGGACGCTTCACCCCTTCATCCTTCACTCGTACCTCAGAAAAAGATCCCAACACTATGAACATCAACACCACCACCACAATCAAGAAGCTCACCCCAGTCGAATGTGCTCATTGTATCAAGGAAGGCCACTGCTTCCACTGCCACCAGGTGGGACACAATAGCACAAACTGCTTCAAGTTCCCCTTGAAGCCACCCCCAAGGAGCCCACAACACATTTGCACCTCTACCACCAAAGAAACTCCACCACCTCACTCGCAACTAGACAAATATGTCAATTCACTCAAAACTTCAGGGAAGGAGGAGACGGAGATTCTGTCCATCCTCAAAATGTGTTATAAGGAACCATCAGAAGAAATAGCTTCTATCACAGTATTCCTGGAGCACATCCAGAAGGCAAAGAATTTTTAAAAAGGAGAGTCACCCCAACGTCTTCTCTCCTTAACATAGATAATGTACTTGTAGCCCCCTAGAATGAAAGAACTATTCGTCTTCCAGTTATGCTACAAGGAACCACCAAAACTGTCAAAACCTCCGCCCTCATTGACTCAGGAGCAACAGGGAACTTCATCGACTCTCACCTTCTATCAGGGGGATTCAAACTCTCTAAGTTAGATAACCCCCTCACCACCTACAACATTGATGGAACTGAAAACTGGAGAGGTACCATCAAGTGGAATGCCCAAGTTCCCCTTTATTCACAAAAGTTCTTTGACAATAACAAGCTCATGGTCATTTGTCTTAGTCGCCCCCAGATCATCTTAGGAATGCCCTGGCTCCAGAAATGGAATCCCACCATCAATTGGAAAACCTATTCAATTACCATGAAACATCCTAACAACAGTTACAACTTACATGGGTACTTGGCCGATCCGGATCTCAAAATCACTGAACTCCTCCTCCAAAGGTATTCCCAAGGGGTTGAGAGGTCTCTTCGTGAGGATCCTTCCTCAAAAGGAACCTCTGGTGAAGAAATACAATCCATGGAAGGTGATAAATCAGTCAAAGACACCATCCCAGATTTCTGCAAAGATTATGCAGACGTCTTTTCTGAAACCCTCTTCGAGAAACTCCCACCCCACCAATCCTTTGATCACAAGATTGAGCTCAAGGACTCCTTCGTCCTGAAGGTTGCCAAGGTCTACCCACTTAATCCCATGGAAAAAGAGGAATGTCACAAAATGATTGAAGAACACCTGAAGACAGGTCAAATCATTCCTTCCCATTCTCCCCAAGCCTCATCACTCTTCTTTGTCAAGAAGGAAGACAGTTCACTCTGCCCAGTCCAGGACTACCAATACCTCAACTCCCACACCATTTGAAATGCCTACCCTCTCCCCTCATCCTGGAACTCATCAATGACATGAAGGATGCCACCCACTTTACCAAGTTCAATGTTTGATGGGGATATAACAACATACGTATCTGGGAGGAGAATCAATGAAAGGCTGCCTTCATCACCCCCTTTGGTCTTTTTGAACCTATAGTTATATTCTTTGGTTTTTGCAATGCATCTGCCACATTTCAGGAGTTTATGAACCATATCTTCACAGACATGCTAGCAGAACACTGGCTCAAGATTTACATGGACGACCTTGGAATCACAACAAATGGTTCTCTTTCTCTTCATTATGAGTGGATGTGCCGCATTCTTTAATGCCTCAGAGAACATGGCTTATTCCTGAAGATCTCAAAGTATTCCTTCAACCAACCAACTATGAAGTACCTGGGAATGATCATTGGTCAAGGAATTATCCGCATGGACCCAAAGAAAGTCACTGCCATCAAGGACTGGAAGCCTCCCACCTCCATCAAGGGGATTCGCTCATTCCTCAGGTTCACAAACTTCTATAGAAAGTTCATCCCAAACTACTCCGATATCGTCGCCCCCCTCACCCTCCTTACCTGCAAAGACCAACCTTGGGTATGGTCCCCCTTACAACAACGAGCGTTTGACCACCTCCGCGATATCTTCGCTTCCGCTCCAGTCATTGCGATCCCAGACGTATCCAAACCCTTCCACCTCATGACAGATGCCTCCCTTCTAGCTGCAGGTGCTGTCCTCATGCAGTGTGATGCCAATGGAGACAAGCATCCCTGCGCTTACTTCTCCAAGACATTCTTCCCTGCTGAATGCAACTATGACATATATGATCGTGAACTCCTTGCGGTCATCTACGCCTTAGCTGAGTAGAAACATTACCTTCAAGGAACTTCGCATCCAGTTACCGTCATCACCAACCACAAAAATCTCTCCTATATTCTCCGACAGAGGCCCCCAGTTTGCCTCCACCTTTGCAAGAGAACTCGCTCGCCTCCTGAAATATGATGTTCATCTTTCAACAGCCTACCACCCACAGACAGACGGCCAAACAGAGTGAACCAATCAGGAGCTAGAGACTTATCTCTGGATCTTCTGTGCCAATAATCCTTCTTCCTGGGCAGAAACCCTAACAGCCATGGAATTCCATCATAACTCCACCCCTCATACGTCAACAAAGAAGTCTCCTTTCTTTTTACTCTATGGTTACGACCCACACTCATACCCACCCCTGGGTAAGACCTTCCTTCCAGTCCTAGAAGCACGACTCTCCACCCTCGACGAAGCCCGAAAAGAAGCTTTAGCAGCCCACGAGTTGGCTCGAAAGCTCATGTCAACCCGAATGACCAGCTGATTTACACTGTGGAAAGTAGGAGATAAGGTGTGGCTCGAAGCCACTCATCTCTGCCTTACCTACCCTTCACGAAAGCTTGCCCCAAAACGCCACGGTCCTTTCGAGATTCTCCATGTCCTTTCTCCTTTAACTTATCAGCTGCGCCTTCCACCCACATGGAAGATACATGACGTTTTCCATGCCTCACTTCTATCTTCTTATCACACTAGCAAAGCATATGGTCCAGCCTTCCCATCTCCGCCTCCCGACATCATAGATAACAAGGAAGAATGGGAAGTCGAAGCAATCATAGCCCACAAAGGTCCCCAATCACGTCACAAGTACATAACTGCATGGAAGGGCTATTCATCGTCTGAAAATACCTGGGAACCAGAGTCTAATCTCCATCACGCTCCCACCGTCCTCACAGCATATAAATGAAAGCATCACCTTTGAGTTGGGTCATCAGTCAGTCAACAGTCTCTCCATGAGTATTTCCTGCCTGAACCCAAGCTCTGTTGTATGCTCTTTTTCTACATTGATATCCTCTACCATGTCATCCCTGCCCTCCTCCATTGCCTCATTCCCCTTATCTTCATCCTTGAGCCTGTCGTCTCCCTTGCATTTGAGACGTGTATATCCATTGCTCTTGTCCACACATGGGGTCCACTCACTTTATGACACAGTCCTAGACTCTCCTGTCATCCTCTGAAGCATTGAAGAAGACCCTCTCTTCCATGAAGACACTGTCAGTCAAGACCTCATCCGCATCCATCATGGAGCTTCTAGAGCCCAGCTGTTAATCAATGCAGCGGAATCTCCAGACACCGCCCTCCACTTCGCCTTAGGTGACGTCTTTCATCATCTCATCAACGCTTTTCATGGTCATGGTTTCGGAACCTTCATCACTGCCATTCCCCCTCCTGTCATTTACCCCACCTTCCGTCGTATATATCTATCTCTCCCTCAGGACCAGCGCGATTTATACGTACAATGTTTAGATAATACCCTTAGTCCTATGAACTCTTCAATTTGCCTTACCCCAGAACAAGAGCCCCTCCCCTTCCCAGCTCCCGCTCCTCCTCTAGCCACCAGACTTTCCTCACCCCCTCCTTCTGCCACCTCCACTCTCGTCACCTCTGACGATGATGAACAAGACAACGTCTCTGAACCTGACGCTGCTCCCCACACACCCGATACTATCCCTGTCCCTTGAGACCAAACCCAAGTATATTAGCTTGATGGACATCGCACTCTCTCCTTGCCGTTTCGGGTCTTGCCCATACCTGACTGTGCTTGGCTTAGACCCTCCTCACACTCCACAGAGTGCCACCATTGTCATCTGTTACATGAAGTGTACAACAACAGGGATACTCCTAAGGAGTAGCACTAGATGGGCAATACTCACGAAGAGACTGACGTCCGCTAGCCTACAAAGATAAGGAGTCTTAGGGACAAGGGAGGTCAAGTGAGGATCAACCTAAGGCACAAGGTTCTCAAGGTGTTTCAAGTCAACACTTGTATTGCATAGATCAAGAATGAGGAGTACAAGTATACAAGGTATGGTTTATATAGCATGGACCAGCACGCATGGACCAAGAGATAAGAGAGGCAGAAATAGAAAGGAAAGTCATAGAAGCACATGGAACATGGGGGAAACTAGCCGCTATGAGAGAAGCGGCGGAGGAGACATAAGTCCCATGACATGGTTAAACAAAGAGGCTAAGGAAGTATGGAGAGGCAGTGTTTGTGAGTAAGAGATAGGTGGTGTAAGGCTGGCTAGGGGTGCCCCTCCAAGTTGTATGAGTGCCACATGTAAGAAAGAGTAGAATGCAAGAAGAAAGAAGGAAAATTGTAACATTACCCCCGTCGAACAATTGAGCCCCTGGCTCAAGAATCAGACCTCCTATCCTCCAAAACTCAGACTCCTGGAATCAAAGGTCCTCTGTAGATTGCCAACGACTGAGAGGCGGATAGACATTTGTGTGGACAGTCACGAATGAAGTGACCAGGCGAATTACAAACTACACAGTTGCGATGGGGGCAGAATCTGTTAGTATGGCCCCAGTTGTGACAATAGTTGCATCTCTGTACAAGACAAGATCGGGCAGGATGGCCCAGGGCCGGGACATTGCAGTGGGGGCAGCAGTATTCAGCACATTTGAAGTGATAGTGACCCAAGTGATGGCAATGGTGGCACTCTGTGGAGGGCGAGAATGGTCTGAGCTGAACACGGTCGGGTATTGGTAAGACCTGAAACAGCGAGGAAAGAGTGTGATGTCCATCAAGCTGATATACTTGGGGTGCTTCTTGAGGGATGGGGATGATATCAGCTGTGTGGAGAGCATCGTCAGGTTCTGAGACATTGTCTGGTTTGTCATCTGAGGCGATAAGGGTGGGGGTGGCAGAAGGAGGGGGTGAGGAAAGTCTGGCAATCAGAGGAGGAGCAGGGGCTGGGAAGGGGAGAGGCTCTTGTTCTGGGGTAAGGCAAATTGAAGAGTTTGTTGGACTAAGAGTATCATCTACTCGTTGCATATATAAGTCACGCTGGTCCTGGGGGAGAGAAAGGTAAATGCGTTGGAAGGTAGAATAGATGGTAGGAGGAGGAATGGCAGTGATGAAGGTTCCAAAACCATGACCATGAAGGGCATTGATGAGATGACGAAAAACATCACCTAAGGCGAAGCGAAGGGCGGTGTCTGGAGATTCCGCTGCATTGATCAGCAATTGGGCTCTAGAGGCTCCGTGGTAGGTGTGGATGAGGTCTTGGCTGATGGTGTCTTCACAGAAGAGGGGATCTTCTTCAAAGCTTCTGAGGATGATGGGAGAGTCTAGGACTGTGGCATAAAAAGAGTGCACCCCATGTATGGGCAAGAGCAAAGGATATACATGTCTCAAACGCAAGGGAGACGATAGGCTTGAGGATGAGGATAAGGGGGATGAGGCTATGAAGAAGGATAGGGATGACATGGTGGAGGATATCGATGTAGAAAAAGAGCATACAACGGAGTTTGGGTTCAGGCAGGAGATACTCATGGAGAGACTGTGGACTGGCTGATGACCCAACTCAAAGGTAATACTTTCATTTATATGCTGTGAGGATGGTGGGAGCATGATGGAGATTAGACTCTGGTTCCCAGGTATTTTCAGACAATGGGTATCCTTTCCATGCGGTCAGGTACTTGCGATGTGATCGGGAACCTTTGTGGGCTGTGATCACTTCAACTTCCCATTTTTCTTTGTTATCTATGACGTCAGGGGGTGGAGATGGGAAGGCTGGGCCATATGCTTCACTGGTGCGATAAGGAGATAGAAGCGAGGCATGGAAAACATCGTGTATCTTCCATGTGGGTGAAAGGCATAGTTGATAAGTTATAGGGGAGAGAACATGGAGAATTTCAAAGGGACCGTGGTGTTTTGGGGTGAGCTTCCATGAGGGATAGCTAAGGTGAAGATGAGTGGCTTCAAGCCACACCTTATCTCCTACTTTCCACAGTGTGAATCAGCTGGTTGTTTGGGTTGTCATGAGCTTTTGAGCTGACTCATGGGCTGCTAAAGCCTCTTTTCGGGCTTTGTTGAGGGTGGAGAGTTGTGCTTTTAAGGCTGGGAGGAAGGTCTTGCCCAAGGGTGGATATGAGTGTGGGTCGTAAGCATAGAGTAGAGAGAAAGTATACTTTTTTGTTGACGTATGGGGGGCAGAGTTATGATGGAATTCCGCAGCTGTTAGGGTCTCTGCCCAGGAAGAAGGACTATTGGCGCAGAAGATCCAGAGATAAGTTTCTAGCTCCTGATTGGCTCGCTCTGTTTGGCCGTCTGTCTGTGGGTGGTAGGTTGTTGAAAGGCGAACATCATACTTTAGGAGGTGAGCGAGTTCTCTTGTGAAAGCGGAGGCAAACTGGGGGCCTCTATCAGAGATAATGGTATCGTGTAGACTGAAGCGCTTGAAGACATTGTGGAAGAAAAGGCTTGCTACTCCTACTGCATCAATAGTCTTTGAGCATGGGATAAGAATTACCCCCTTCATAAGGCCATGGTTGACCACGACCAGGATAGAGTCATGACTGGAGGAGGGGGGAAGATCAGTGATGAGATCCATTGATAGCTGCTTGAAAGGTAGGGCCATAGTCGAGGGGATAGGGGAGAGCGGAGGGACAGTAGGATGGGTGTTGACCTTGTTCTGCTGGCACATGGCACATCCATTGACGAAGTGCTTGACAAAAGAAAAGAGGCCCGGCCACCAGAAATCGCGCTCAAGGACAGACTTTGTGCAAAAGACACCCATATGGCCTGAGAGGGGTGAAGAATGAATAGAATGGAGTAGCGCTGTGCGAGCAGGAGGTGGAACATACATACGTCCTCAGAAATATAGGTGACCATTGTCGAAGGACCAGTTTTTGAGGGAGGAACGAGTGAATAGAGAAGAACCTTCATCAAGGGCTGCAAGGACTTTCAAAACAAAAGGGTCAGAGGAAGAGAAGGACTGGATATGATGCGCAAGGGAGAGATTGAGTGCATTGAGTACAACTGGATCTGGTACGATGGAGGAGTCTACATTGTCTGTAGAGGTATCAATGTCATCGTGTCAAGAGAGGGCATCAGCAGGGCCCATTTGGGAACCTGGAGTAATGGCCCAGAGAATATCAAAGTCCTGAAGGAAGAGGGCCCATCGAGCTTGCCAGCAGGAAGGTTTATGGGGATCGTGGATATAAGAGAGATTTTTGTGGTCAGTGATGATGGTGACTGGATGCGAAGTTCCTTGGAGGTAATGTTTCCATTCAGCCAGGGCGTAGATGACTGCAAGAAGTTCTCGATCGTATATGTCATAGTTGAGTTCTGCGGGGGAGAATGTCTTTGAGAAGTAAGTGCAGGGATGTTTGTCTCCATTGAGATTACACTGCATGAGGACAGCACCCACGGCCAGGAGGGAGGCATTTGTCATGAGGAAGAAGGGTTTGGATACATCTGGGATTGTAATGATGGGAGCAGAGGCAAAGATGTCGCGGAGTCAGTCAAACACTTGCTATTGTAATGGGGACCAGACCCAGGGTTGGTCTTTGCAAGTGAGGAGGATGAGGGGAGCGACAATGTTGGAGTAGTTTGGAATGAACTTTCTGTAAAAGTTTGCAAATCCAAGGAACGAACGGACACCCTTTATGGAGGTGGGAGGCTTCCAGTCCTTGATGGCAGTGACTTTCTTTGGGTCCATGCGGATAATTCCCTGACTGATGATCATTACCAGATACCTCATAGTTGGTTGGTTGAAGGAACACTTTGAGATCTTCAAGGACAAGCCATGTTCTCAGATGCATTGAAGAATGTGGCATGTTTGCTCATGATGAAGGGAGAGAGAGCCATTTGTTGCGATTCTGAGGTCATTCATGTAGATCTTGAGCCAACGTTCTATCAGCATGTCTGCGAAGATGTGGTTCATGAATTCTTGAAACATGGCTGGTGCATTGCAAAAGCCGAAGAACATGACTGTTGGTTCAAAAAGACCAAAGGGGGTAATGAAGGCGGCTTTCCACTGATCTTCCTCTCAGATTCGTATGTTGTTATACCTCCATCGGATGTTGAACTTGGTGAAGTAAGTGGCATCCTTCATATCATCGATGAGTTCTGGGATGAGGGAGAGAGGATAAGCATTTCGGATAGTGTGAGAGTTAAGGTATTGATAGTCTTGGACTGGATGAAGAGAACCATCTTCCTTTTTGACAAAGAAGAGTGACGAGGCCTGGGGTGAGTGAGAAGGGACAATTCAGCCAGTCTTTAGGTGTTCATCGATCATCTTTTGACATTCCTCTTTTTCCAAGGGGTTGAGTGGGTAGACCTTGGTGACCTTTGGGACGAAGGAGTCTCTGAGTTCGATCTTGTGGTCAAAGGAGCAATGGGGTGGAAGTTTCTCAAAGAGGGTTTCAGAAAAGACATCTGCATAATCCTTGCAGAAGTCTGGGATGGTGTCCTTGGTCGGCTTATTAGTTTCCATGGATTGTATTTCTTCACCAGAGGTTCCTTTTGAGGAAGGATACTCACGAAGAGACCTCTTAACCCCTTGGGAATACCTTTGGAGGAGAAGTTCAGCAATCTCGAGATTTGGATCAGCTGAGTACCAGTGTGAGTTGTAACTGTTGTTAGGATGTTTCATAGTAATTGAATAGGTTTTCCAATTGATGGTAGGATTCCATTTCTGGAGCCAGGGAATCCCTAAGATAATCTGGGGGCGACTAAGACAAGTGACCATGAGCTTATTGTTGTTAGAGAACTTTTGCAAATAAAGGGGGACTTGGGCATTCCATTTGATGGTACCTCTCCGGTTTTCTGTTCTGTCAATGTTGTAGGCGATAAGGGGGTTATCTAGCTTGGAGAGCCTGAATTCCGCTGAAAGGAGACAAGAGTCAATGAAATTTCCTGTGGCTCCTGAGTCAATGAGGGCAGAGGTTTCGATGGTTTTAGAGGTTCCTTGTAGTGTAACTGGAAGACGAATAGTTCTTTCATTCTGGGGGGCTATAAGTACATTATCTATGTTAAGGAGAGAGGACGTCGAAGCGACTCTCCTTTTCAAAAATCCTTTGCCTTCTGGATGCACTCTGGGGATATGGTGATGGAGGCTAATTTCTCCGATGGTTCCTCATAACATGTCTTGAGTATGGATAAGATCTCTGTCTCCTCCTTTCCAGATGTCTTGAGCGAGTTGACATACTCATCTAGCTGAGAGCGAGGTGGTGGGGTCTCCTTAATAGTAGAGGCGCGGATGTGTTGTGGATTTCTTGGGGGTGATTTCGAAGGAAACTTCGAGCAGTTCGTACTGTTATGGCCCACCTGACAGCAGCGGAAGCAGTGACCTTCTTTGATGCAATGAGCTCGTTCGACTGGGGTGGGCTTCTTGATGGTGGTGGTGGCATCAATGTCCATGGCGTTGGAATCTCTTTCTGAGGTATGAGTGAAGGATGAAGGGGTGAAGCATCCTTTCTTCAAGGCGAGGATGTGCATTTTCTGATCATGGAAGGTTTTAGTGTGTTCAATCCACTTTTCGATGGTGGTAGGGATTGAAGACATAGAGAGAATCATGGTGGCAAGTTGCTCATCTAGGCCAAGCGAGAACTGGTTGATGAGAGTGATATGATCTGTGATACCTGCCTTGGCAGCAAGATTCTGAAAGTCAGTGATGTACTGCTGGAAACCATCATTAGTGGTTCCATCTGCGGAGTGGGAAGACTTCTGGGTGAGCTTGGTGAGCTCAAGGCGGGTGGTGGCTTTGGTATCGAAGGGATAGAAAGTGGACTCAAAGTTGGAGCAGAAGTCTGGGAACGTCTTGCCTATGGTGATGGATTGATCTGCCATCTTATTGTACCACATCTCGGCGAAGTTGGCTCCTCGACCCTCACTCATTTTGTTGAGGGTCGTCATGATCTTGTCATTGTCAGAGGAATACAGGGATTGGTTCAAGGCAAAGTAGGCCTTCATAGCCTTGATCCATCTGGACGCATCAATAGGTTTGCCTGAGAAGTCAGCAGGGAGAGTGGCTTTGAGCTCAGGTACTCTAGACATGGTGGGTGCTGGGGTCGAGGGTGGGAGTTGGGGCAAAGAGGCTCCTAAAGTGAAGGAGGGTACGTAGTTTCGTTGGGTGATGCTGGGGATACTGGGAATCACTGGAAGTTGCGATAGTGCTGACTGTGGGGTGCTGGGAGTGGTGTTGTCTCCAAGCTCAATGTCTTCGTCCTCTTCAGGAGGAGGTGCTATGGGTTGACGTTCTCGACGTCCAAAGCGACTCATGGTGGTAACAGTGAGGGGCTTCACCTGGAAGGGTGGGGCTGGGGAGATTCTTGATCTTTTGTTATGCAAAGCATACAACAACAGGGATACTCCTAAGGAGTAGCACTAGATGGGCGATACTCACAAAGAGACCGACGTCCGCTAGCCTACAAAGATAAGGAGTCTTAGGGACAAGGGAGGTCAAGTGAGGATCAACCTAAGGCACAAGATTCTCAAGGTGTTTCAAGTCAACACTTGTATTGCATAGATCAAGAATGAGGAGTACAAGTATACAAGGTATGGTTTATATAGCATGGACCAGTGCACACGGACCAAGAGATAAGAAAGGCAGAAATAGAAAGGAAAGTCATAGAAGCATATGGAACACGGGGGAAACTAGCCGCTATGAGAGAAGCGGTGGAGGAGACATAAGTCTAATGACATGGTTAAAAAAAGAGGCTAAGGAAGTACGGAGAGGCAGTGTTTGTGAGTAAGAGATAGGTGGTGTAAGGCTGGCTAGGGGTGCCTCTCCAAGTTGTACAAGTGCCGCATGTAAGAAAGAGTAAAATGCAAGAAGAAAGAAGGAAAATTGTAACACCATTGCTTGGGTCACTATCACTTCAAATGTGCTGAATACCGCTGCCCCCACTGCAATGTCCCGGCCCCAGGCCATCCTGCCCAATCTTGTCTTGTACATAGATGCAACTATTGTCACAACTGGGGCCATACTAACAGATTCTGCCCCCATCGCAACTGTGCAGTTTGTAATTCGCCTGGTCACTTCATTCGTGACTGTCTACACAAATGTCTATCCACCTCTCAGTTGTTGGCAATCTACGGAGGACCTTCGATCCCAGGAGTCTGAGTTTTGGAGAATAGGAGGTCTGATTCTTGAGCCAGGAGCTCAATTGTTCAATGGGGATAATGTTACAATTTTCCTCCTTTCTTCCTGTGTTCTACTTTTCCTCGTATGTGGTACCTGCACAACTTGGAGAGGCACTCCTAATCGACCTTATGCAGCTTACCTTTTACTCACGAACACTGCCTCTCCATACTTCTTTTGTCTCTTCCATTGACCTTATCATCGGACTTATATCTCCTCTGCTGTTTCTCTCACAACAGCTAGTCTTCCCCACTTTCCACAGGTTTCTATGACCTTCCTTCCTGTTTATGTCTTTCTTATCTCTTGGTCCATGCGCACTGGTCCATATTATATAAAGTCATATACCCACTACCTGTATTTTCCATTCTTGATCTATGCAATACAAGCATTATCTTGAACCACTCCAAACCTTGTGCCCTAAGTCGATCCTCGCTCAACTTCCCTTGTCCTTTGTACTCCTTGCCCCTGTAGGCTAGCGGACATTGGTCTCTTCATGAGTATCGCCCATCTAGTGCTACTCCTTAGGAGTATCCCCATTGTTGTATGCTTCACATAACAGATCAGTGGGGAGTCGGTGAGAAATGGTGGTGGCTTACGTAGGAGTAGCCGGTCAAGAGAGCTTAGACCTTTTGTTATGCTCAACCTGGGTAGGATCAGATGTAGCCCTTGTAGGCGTAGGGAGGTCCTAAGGTTTGAGGGTTTGAGTGTATTCCATGGATGCGTAAGCAATCACATGGCACAGGGGAATCCTGTTACGCTCGACCCGGGTAGGATCGGACGTAGCCCTTGAAGGCGTAGGAAGGTCCTAAGTGACGAGGGTTCGAGTGTATTCCATGGACGTGTAAGCGGTCACGTGGCGCGGGGGAATCCACTGGCACATGATGTGACCAAGTGGCAAAGTGAGTCGTCCAGCGATCGAGCGCAAAGTAACGACGTAGGCACGGAGTACGGATGCGCTAAGGCAATACCGACTGTCCTCGGATTCAAGGGATCTACGGTCGTAAAGATGAACGCGTAGCGGGCAAGAGAGACAAGGGGCGGAGGAACGAAGGTACAAGGACCTTGTCCATTGCAGAGATTTGCTAGGTAAGACAAGGGCTAGTCGCCTAAGCTAGTGCACTATGCTACGAAGGTCATAGAGATGCTATGTAGTGAATGAAGAGTAAAGGAATAGCATCGACAAAAGGGGCCTTTGGTAAGGCGGCGAAGGAGAACTAGCTTAGAAGGCTAGAGGCAAGGATGGAGAACACTAAAGGAAGAAGAAGGTGTAATCCATAAGGATTCCCAGAGGTAGCGATAGGGAATCTATCAAGGTGCGAAGATGGTAAGCGTAAGCTGTAGGAATGACCTCCCTTGTAGGAGATGAGCGTAGGGTACCAAGCGAAGCTCCAAGACTAAGAAAGTGTCTGTGAAGACAAGGTAACAAGTGACAATAGGAACGGTGAAGGAAAAAGAATAGCGGACGACTGTTAGAGCAACAAGTCGTAACAGAATCCCACCATTGACTGGGAAAACTATTCGATTACCATGAAACATCCTAACAACAGTTATAACTCACACTGGTACTCAGCCAATCCAGATCTTGAAATCACTGGACTTCTCCTTCAAAGGTATCCCCAAGGGGTTGAGAGGTCTCTTTGTGAGTATCCTCCCTTGAAAGGAACCTCTGGTGAAGAAATACAATCCACGGAAGTCAATAAGCTGACCAAGGACACCATCCTGGATTTCTGCAAGGATTATGCGGATGTCTTCTCTGAAACCCTCTTCAAGAAGCTTCCACCCCACCGCTCCTTTGATCACAAGATCGAACTTAGGGACTCCTTTATCCCAAAGGTCGCCAAGGTCTACCCACTTAACCCATTGGAAAAGGAGGAATGTTGAAAGATGATCAACGAACACCTAAAGACTGGCTGAATTGTCCCTTCTCACTCCCCCCAGGCCTTGTCACTCTTCTTTGTCAAAAAGGAAGACAGTTCTCTTCGCCCAATCCAAGACTATCAATACCTTAACTCTCACACCATCCAAAACACTTACTCTCTCCCCCTCATTCCAGAACTCATCAATGATATGAAGGATGCCACTTACTTCACCAAGTTCGATGTCCGATGGGGGTATAATAACATACATATCCGAGAGGAAGATCAGTGGAAAGCCGCCTTTATCACCCCCTTTGGTCTTTTTGAACCGATGGTCATGTTCTTTGGCTTCTGCAATGTATCCGCCATATTCCAAGAATTCATAAACCATATCTTTGCAGACATGCTAGCAGAATGCTGGCTCAAGATCTATATGGACAATCTCAGGATCACAACAAATGGCTCTCTCTCCCTTCATCATGAGTGGATGTGCCACGTTCTTCAACGCCTCTGAGAACATGGCTTATCCTTGAAAATATTGAAGTGTTCCTTCGACCAACCAACTATGAGATACCTGGGAATGATCATTGGTCAAGGAATTATCCGCATGGACCCAAAAAAAGTCACCACCATCAAGGACTGAAAGCCTCCCACCTCCGTAAAGGAGGTTTACTTATTCCTTGGATTCGCAAACTTCTACAAAAAGTTCATCCTAAACTACTCCAATATCATTGCTCCCCTCATCCTCCTCACTCACAAAGACCAACCCTGGATCTGATCCCCTTTACAACAGCAAGTGTTTAACTAACTCCGCGACATCCTTGCCTCCACTCCAGTCATTACGATCCCAGATGTCGCCAAGCCCTTCTTCCTCATGACGGATGCCTCCCTCCTAGCCACAGGTGCTGTCCTCATGCAGTGTGATGCCAATGGAGACAAACATCCCTGTGCTTACTTCTCCAAAACGTTCTCCCCCACTGAACACAACTATGACATATAT